>CM019167.2:29442282-29602560 GCA_009739505.2 Apolygus lucorum
CAATACAGATCGTTTTGAAAATTTCACTCCTCATTATTTGTCCTCCTCAGAAGTCACATACACTAACCAAAAAAGCGAAGCAAAAGCGGCATAACTGCACCACAAATGGGGTCCATCACACTTAGTTAATTTTGGTCATTGTAAAGGGGCTAAAGTCTCCATAAAAATTGTAACACAGAATACAATTATGTCTCAGTGAATATCTTCTTGGTCCACCCAACATATTTTTCACTACCAAACATTATTGAAAGTAAAATAATGATGAACGGATAACGAAGGATCACTGGATAAACTGAGCGGAGGAAGGAATCATGATATCAAATTACCAACGCTTTTAGTCACGCTTAAAACAAAGAAGAAGAGTAGGTAAACAACTTTAGAAAACGTAGGTCGGTCAACGTCAGAGCCTGATACGAGTAAATACAAGAATTTTGAAGAATAATGAGAGAGGTCGGAAAAAAAACATCTGATGTGATGAGCAAATAATGGAAACATATGGCAAAATGAAGTATAAGGGGGTAAATAATGTTGAGAATATAGGAAAAAAAGGATTGTATCATCTTAATAATAAATACATATTAATTAACGATAATGTATTAATAGATCAATGTATTTACTGGGCACTATAGGAAAAAACGTAGTTCTTTAGACATATTTCGCAACTGAGTCGACCAAAAAAAAAAAAAAAAAAAAATAATACAAATAAAAAAAAAAAAAAAAAATCAGATCAAATCAAAAAAGTAAAAAAATCAGTCAAATTTCCACTCGTATTTCACGTTTTAGACCTTCCTCAACAATTTTGGTACTGTGTCTGTTTGTCTGAGACTCGAGCTGCGCTGAAGGAATTTAGTGAGGGGGGAGACAGTGGGGTAAAAAGGAAAAAAAGACGACAAAACATTCGCAGAAGCAGAACATGTTGAAGCAGAAGACGGGACCGTTATCCTATGTGGTCATCATTGATGGGGTCGAACGTCGTGTTCATGCAGACCACATGAGAAAGGCTCTGGGTTCCTAAAGTGGGGGGAGTTGTTGCATCATGAGTTATAGTTATGGTTATCAAGTTGTTAAGCAATCATATCGAGAATAGTTTCAAGTTTTCATAGTGTTTTCATAAGTTTCAATAGTTTTTCATCCATTCTTTCACCAACTCTTGACTCGTGAATATATCAGTTAGCGATATACTTCATTTACCACCATCATTTTGTTTGCATACCAAAAAATATTAAATTTTCTTGGTATGCAAACAAAATGATGGTGGTAAATGAAGTATATCCCTAACTGATAATATTCACGAGTCAAGGGTTGGTGAAAGAATGGATACATGAATGGATACATACACATACCAAATTTTGGAAAGTGTATGTAAACAGCTGATCGGGTTAGCTGAGATAGTTAGGTTTGATACCGAAAATAATCGATTATTGATTATCGCGGATGACAGCAATAGGCTTCTCGTTCATTCGATCCATCGAGAACCCGATTCAGATATATTATTATATTTCAGTGGCGCCTAATTACTGGCGATGCCGCCATGTACATCACTTGGATCCAAGGTGATAACTTTTCTACATCTATTAAAAAACAAAAATATATAATGCATAGGTACTAATAAGTCGCTTTTTCCTCCCTATTTCACGATCGAAATTAAAAAAACGCATAGAATTTTATTGTTGCCTTTTTTTCTGCTTTAGTTATTATTTTCAATAGGTGATGAACCTTCGAAATCGAGCAAGAAAAAATTGTAACCACCCCCACCCCCTCACTCAGTAAATTATGGTGGTTTACGTTTCAAGGTACGCAGAATCCAGAGATTGGATTAAAATGTTGCAATCCGTACACCGCACAATGGGAAAATGGCAATTTTCCGGCAAAAACTCTCAAACCTCTTCTTCTTATCGAAAATTTTAAGCTGATCACGAATAATTCCACATCTGGGTCTAAAATGATTTGCCTCCATGTTTACAACCAAAAACCTACCAAAAAGGTTTTTTCCGTCATTTTTGTAGATATTTTCCACATAGAAAAATAGGTGAGAACGTCGAAAATGGGGAAAAAACAGCTCAACTTTGAAATTTTCAATAGTCTAATTTGGTTACTGACAGTCACACTTAAAAGATAAGAATTGGGAGAAATCATTTTTAAAACTACCTAGATTTTTTTCCTTTCAATATTTCGGTATGCTTTTTCATTCATTCACAATTTTTGAGGTTTTTTTCACCACTAAGAGCTTTGTAGGACCAACTGATCGCTCAATGAGGGTAATTATTTTCCTCTTTAATGAATGTTCCAATACGTTTTTCGATAAATTTAAGAAGTTAGTGTTAAGTTCCTAGAAACGAATTGTACAACCGATCAACAAATGGTAAATGCGCGTTTATCGTGAAATTTATCACAACAAGTTGGTCCTTCGGGCCTTACCCTATGGACCGTAACCCCTCTCCCCTTCAACCTATCTTCTTCTTCTATCTTGAGAAGGTAATAAAGTGTAGCGTTTTTTTTTTTTTATCATGAAATAGTTCTGATCAGAGAACAAAATTTGAAAAAGACCAATCTGGCTGACCGCCCATGAATATTACATCTTGAAAGAACAGTTTTGAAGATATCGAGGTTCAACTGTATTGATAATAAATTCCAGACACTTACATAGCCCCAATAAGTAGGATTGTAAGTACTCTCAATTGCTCGTTCCCCTTCATATTTCGCTTATCTAAGTGACACGATTCCGTTCTCTTCCCAAGTAACGCAGTTAGGTTTCTCTCGGGAAAAAGGCATTAGCCGAACACCGATACGGTGTCAGTAGCAATCAGTCGGTGAGGGCTCGTTCGTTGCGTTTCCCGTAACGAATCCGCCTAATCTGAATCATAATGCATGCAAATAGATTCGCCTCGTGAATCCAACAGAGTGCCCTCTTTTCCAGCACGCCAACACCCCGCTATAGGAAACAGATAACACTTCTGGAATTATTGTAGACGGAGTGACGCATGAGCGTCCTTCACCAACAGCCGTGCGTGCGTTACATAGCTACTTTTTTTCACTTTCTCATTGGTATGCATCCAATGCAAGTGGCTATGCTATTGCTTCAATAGTGACACATATTCATGAATCACACACGGTGATGCGAATAATAAGTAGGAACCCATTCTACACGCGCAAAGAAGACAACGGGAACCTTTTATAACTATATGCAAATTTTAATGACATGCTGTATGGACTCGTACCTGTTCGGAAGTTGTGGGGTGGACGTTTTACGAATACATTCATCGGTTAAAGTCACTCCAGAAGTCCCTTCCCACACTCCAAATCTTTTTATTCGAAAACGAAAATTAAAAACGAACATTGGTACTGTTCAGTAGTGTATGCAATCCAGGGGACGTCCCATTAGATAAGGATTAGTTCAATTTCTTCGAAAATTCGCTTATTATCTCATACTGCTTGAATGGGCTTTTGTTTTCTTTGCATCTCCGACATGTTGAGGTCTGTGTGCGGGTATGGGATCTCTTCTGTACTTTCAATTAATGGGGTGTCACTGCTAGAACGGGGATGGAGCACCCACCTGAGGATCATTATGAGAATGAAACCCAGTTACCGAGATTTCCAAATTCTTGTCAAGGGGGAGCCTTCCTGTTGTTTCGTCGTGCAAAGAAGATAAATAATTTTTTATTTTGATTTCCCTCTTCAAATAGGAGGTTGGCCTGAATGTGTCTAATAACCCACCCCCATTACAAAGATTTGTGGAACCAAATTCAGTTCAGTCTGGTGGTCAGATATTTTATCTGAATACCTCTATTTCTTTAATGTCAGATACCCTTCTCGTTTTGAAAATCGCAACTATTGCATGGATTGTGAATAAGTTGAAGACCATTATAAAACCTAGCGTCTTGGTCGGAGGAAATTAACTTCATGAGAAGAGGATCACACCTCTGACTTCTAGGACCTTCAGTTTCTGGAGATGTTTTCCCAACTAAGGTTGAAATGAGCAAAAAAATCGACTTCTCACCCCATAGGGTGCCCAGCGAATGTAGACTCTACTACGTTTTATTTTTGAAATGGCATGGGAGTCACATTGAACCACCTCCGGTACTTTTCTAGCGCTTTGCTACTTTCAAAGATCAACGAAAGAAAATCGGTTTGGTGAGTGCGACGACCACAACATCCATCCAATCAGGAGACCATTTTAGATCGGATCGGCGTTTTAGATCGTTTCCACTTCCTGAATTGGAAGAATCGGACGAATCTTCTCGTTGAAATCTCCCCAATAATCTCGTCATCATTCGAGGAAACAATAGAGTCACACAGCCTATCAGGTGATTAAATATTAGATTGAAACCAATAATCTTCAGGCCACAATGGTTTGAGAAGTGTGATGGGACGCTTATCGCGTAATCCTCCACGAGGAGGGTCGTGTTGGCATTTACCTATTCCCCTCTGAACTTGGAACACTCCCGTTATCGGCTGACCGTTTCGAATAATTTGAATAACAACAAGCAATTTGTGTAACGCGAGTGACAACAAGTTACAGCTCGTGGGTACAATACGAGAACTGCTAACCGATTTTTTCTACGTCAAAACGGTCGTAGGCCCTAAAGGGAACGAATAACAATTCAGTATATCATGGGACGACGATTTCTATTCCTAGATGTTTTTACAGCTTGCATTTCTTGATTCTGTACCAATCGGCTAGATTCCTCCTAAAATGAGTTCCACCAGTATTCATAGTGGTCCCCTTTCAAAAGGATTTCATTACGTTGAAAGTGTCAAAAATGAGTAAAGATAGTTGATAAACGTGATCGCTGGTTTCGGCAAGGCTGGTCCGTATTCCCCTAACTTCCTCTGTAACTTCCACCTGAGTTGCTGGCGGACCATTTGTCTCAATTAAAATTAAACATCTGAATATAAGCTTTAAAATGAGATGCTATACGAGGGCGTTCCAGTTACTGGAAGGTAGAAAGGGAAAATTTTAACGTTAATATAATTTCCTCTGTAACTTCGACTCATTGAATGACCTTGTAATAAAGTAAAACTTCAGGAATTGAGGCTAAACTTCGCTGAAATTCATGTACATGATATATAAGAACAGAGTAAAGTATTAGAATTGAAATTAAGAATGGTTAAAGTAGTCAAGTATCCCAGGCAACCGTAAGATCATTCACTACTGTAATAATAACTGTTGATACAGTATAGACCATTTTGAGTACAATAAAATTAAAGGTCATATATTAAAAGATAAAAAAGATCCTAAATAAAATGTGATACAATATAAGGGGTGATTAGATAAATGGACACCAAAGTAACTTATTTGGGGAGGGCAGGTGGAGAGGGGAAGGGTGAAATTTAGTAGGTTATTCACGCAGAACCTGGATAGGTATGCCTCATTAAATGTTATTGAACTTGTTAATGCCTGTTGACATAAATATTAATACCACATAAGAGGAAATCGAATATTCTACCATGTGGGTGTAGCACATAGCTTCATCATCATCCATGACATGATGGGGTAGGTGACCTGGTTGGAGGTTGTCACAACTACCAAGCAAGTATCAGGAAAATCGAGCAATTCGGTGATAAGAAAGTACTCCCCTGAATGGGTGCAGCTCATGTAGCTTTCTTGTAGTCCATAACATGATTAAAAATGACTGAATAAACGGCTGAAACGTCGGGAACTAAACGTCTTTCCATTGACCAAACCTCAAATAACATCCTCCACATCATATAATAGGTATAGCATTTACATATTTAACCTTTTCCAGATTTATTTCAACCTTTTACAAATTCAATTCAACCTTTCACAAATTCAATTCGTCCTTTTTAAGAATTCTATTCAACCTTCTACCTTTTGCGAATTCTATTCAACTCTCCGCCAGAGGGGATGCATATGGAAAGTAGCTGATTGATTAGGATTATAAATTGTAGGCTACACCTAGGAGGGTAAGTAGGTAGGCAGTGCGTGTAGAATGCGCTTTCATCCCTCTCTCCCACCCCCACCTCCCTCATCATCCCTCGAGCTGGCGTCGGGTGAGTCCTGGGCGTCCTCCCCATCACATTTGATTTTTTTTTTTAATTTTTGATTAATGGCGCGTCCCCTCCGTCTTCGAGGGGAGTTAAAAAAAGGTACGTACGTATTACCTACCTACGTGACCTCACCGCTTTGCCAATTCAATGTCTACTGTTTGGTCAGAATCGCTTCTGTGTGCAATGCCAACAATCGCTTATGTTTGCATGCTCTTGAAAGCGAAAACTCCCTCATAAGTCGCTCTGCATCGCTGTTTACTTTTCTTTTGAAAGTTGAATTGAATTTGTAAAAAGTTGGATATAATTTGTAAAAGGTTGAATTGAATTTGTAAAAGGTCGAAATGAATCTGTAAATGCTATATTTATACAAGGTGTCCCATGTTAAGGAGAGTCGATTCTACAACTAATTTAAGAGAGACTATTTCTCAGAGCAATTTTGTTTTAATCCCTTGTTTTCCCAAGTTTTCCCAATTCTAAGATTTTTTTCCTGTGTTCGACTTGAATCTACGAAAATTACAATAACTACCACAATTACTGTAAATTTGTAAAAATAAGGGCACCGTTGGAAAGAGCATCGAATTTCCCATCTTTCTAGTGCCACAAAAAACTATTTTCGGGGTCCTGATGGGTGACAAATCAAGTCGTAGAGTAATTTTTGTCAAATTGGCAAAATTTCTTTTACCTTTTTTTTTCTCTTGTTGATAGGGTTTTTAAGGTACCTCATCACCCAAAACTGTGCAAAGATTCCAGCTTTCCGATGGTTTACTGTTTTACAATCGAATTAAAGGGAGAAATTTGTGTTTTAACGCGGAAAATTTTTTGTGAATTTTTTTCAACGAAATCGACGGTTTGACGGGAGGACTTGGTGCTTTGAAGGAGCAGCGGCGGTATAGACCCAGAAATCCTTAATGCCCAGGAGGTCCTTAACATGGGAGACCGTGTATTATGTATAATATGTATAGATAATATTTGGAAGAACTTTAGTAATTGTTTTAGAATGTTCCAAAATGGATCTCACTGAAAAATCGTTTTTTTTTTCTCGAAAAATCAATGATAATAGTAATAGCTTCAATCACTTTGAAAATTCGCTGAAACAATGTTTATAAACGTGTTTTCCAGATTTTCAGTGGAAGATGGTAGTACGAGTATATGTATTGATGTATAGTCCTATATGGATCAGTATATAAATTCCCACAAGAATACCAAAATTGCACGGAAAGAATATTTCATGTTTCAGAATATGGGAAAAATCTTATGAAGTCGCTCATTCAGTCATTCTGTACTGTAAAATTAGTCTATAGATGATTCAAATTGATGTTCATTTTTGCCCAACGTTGCTTGGAATATCGTTCCTTTTTTGTTACTAAGGAAGTATAAAGGAGATCACATAGAAGTGCATAAATCAATTCAAGAGGAACATGTGCGCGTGATAACAAAACCAACAACTACCTAACCATTCATATATCAGGGCAGGTGAGAGGAAAATTCGTAGGGCCTCTCCTGAGGCTATCGCGTGGAGACCTTTCACATGCCTGCTGTGCCCCCAGGGAAGGAGAGGAACAATGGTAAGCTTTCACTGGAATGTGCTATCTTCTTTTTTTCAGGAGAACCAAGCCGCGTGCAATATTTTTTTGTGGGATTCTTAGACCTAGATTCGCGACATCGTCATCTCTAGCTGTTCATAAGAGGAATATGTGATGTCTTCAGAACATTAATTTCACCATTATCTTGGGTCAAGAGAAAAAAAAATTGAACCTGTCAATGGGTGCAGTAGTATATCATTAACAGAGAAAAAAAACGTTTCAAATTATTACACAGTGGTTTTTTATTATTATTATTATGCTGTATAGGACTCGGCGTTGCCATTAATACTAGCTACTAGAATTAAAATCGCTTTCCAAGAGCTGTGTGCCTTCATCACAAAATTTGTTTTTGGTTGCTAGGGAAGCCGAACTGTGTGACCGGCTTCCTCAGTTCAAAGAATTTCATGAGCTGAAATTTGAACGGAGATTAGACCTATTAAGTTTAACCCTCAAATCCTCATAAAGAGAGTACGGTAACTCATATCGGTCTATGGTAACTAAGAAAAGCAGACGGACGGAATTAATTATTCCGATATCTTGATTCTTCGTACCTTCAAACGTAAACCGTAAAATTGTGAAGGGGTGATGGGAGGTTTAAACTTTGTAATTTTCTCTATTCCAAAGGCTTACTATTGAAAATAATAAGCCAAATGTCATTACGTTATCGAAATTGAAAAAAAAAACCTGAAAATTATCACACAAAGGTTTATTTCCTTTATTGATCACTCGCCTGCATCGAACACAACTTTGCATTGCCACTACCTACCAACCATATTTTTGCTTCAAAATCAAGTTCAATTCGAAGAATTAAAGAGTTGAGGGTGCCTTCATGAGGAAATGTGATTACTGGTTGCTAAGGAAGCAAAACTGAGTACAACTTGAAAAAAAAGAACAATGAACAATGAGCGCATTTTGGTCAGCAAAAATTTGAACGCAGATTAGGCCTCCTTTACGATTCACAGTTGTGATTCTAAAAAAATTCTAAAAGTTTTCTGAATTTTTTTTTTTGGTTCTAAAAATTCCATATTATTTCAAATTGTTAAAAAAACAATGCCTTTAAGTATGTCGGAATTTTTCAATTTAAGATGTTTTGAAAATTTAAGACCTTATTTTTCAACCCTTAGAAGTTATTGTCATCAACCAAAAGCTTCGGGGCACAACTAGATCTCAAATGACCTCATATCCCAAATTTCATCAAAATCAGCCCAAATAAATTGCCGCATACCGCGGACAGAAGGCATCATTTTTATTTGATTTTCGGATTCCACGTACTTTGAATCGTAAACCAACATTACTTACTGAAAATGATAAACCAAACTGACTTAAGTTACGTACTAGATACATGTCGTAAGGTTTGCGAGCACTTAAATATACCGATTGTCAGACATCAAATCATATTTTATTCTGGCGGTTCAAGAATTACTTACTGGGTGACATAGTGGAACCTTCTGAGGGAAAGCGAGTTGAGCAGGCAATACATTTATGTTGGATCAATCGGAGGGCTGACACATCACTTAACCAAAACGCAGGTCCTCTTTTTCCATTGTTTCAGAATGCCTCACCTTTAAAATGAGCCCTTAAGCCTCTTCCAACCTTATTTCCAAGAAATTCTCTGGCGCGCTCGGATCCTCTTTCCTTTTAGCTTCTCATCCGACGATTTTGTCTGAATTATCTTGTTCAGCAGCTAGACTTGTTACGGGTTATTATATTACCAATATAACACTCTAGAATATCCCTATTTATCCAAGGATTGTAGTGGACAATCTAGGCTAAATAACATTATAACATCCAAATTTTAAAAGGATACATAAGAAATTTCTCGTTGCGGTGCGAAACATGATGTACAGATGGAGATTCATTCGTGATGTAAACCTCTCCCAAAGACACCCTCAAAGTTAGAGTAGGAGTTCAAAAGGTTACTAACGCATTGTTTTGCTGGGCTCTGCATTGCGGGGTATATCCCTTCATGAGAGCAAAATTTGCTCGCATATTAAATATTGCGAATACGAGTGGGAAGTATGAGAATTGGTAATGGTTTCATCTTATGGACGATACTTTGTTCCCACTTCTTGTTGTATTTTGGACCCCAAATATAAGAAATGTTTGCCAAGTGGGTGTGGTACATAGCTTCTCGTATCAATAACCCGACTGTATAAATGATTCAATGCATAGTAGTTACCTTGCACTACCCTCATACAGGAATCTACACGTCAACCCGCAAAATTTCCGAATATTTTTTCGAAATCGGATGGAAAATGAGGAAGTTATGGCTGTTACAAGTATTTCACGTTTGTGCTTACGCACAATATACTTTCAATTTGGGGTCCTTGATCTAGATGCAAATTTGAACAACGCCTGAGGAATTCATCAAATTCAAATGGAACACATGGAAGTTATGGCTGTTACAAGGAAACCCCCGTTTGCGCTATGTACTCCATGAAAATCAAAGTCGAAGTATTATAGTAGTATTAAAGTAATATTTCAAAGTCAATGTCAAAAATTTCAGAAAAAATTTAAAAAAACCTAAAAGAACTAAAATAGAAATAGAAAAATTTCATAAATACCAATTTTTGGTTAATTTTTCTTTCAATGGAAGACTTAAACGCCAGGCAGCACAATCGCTGAAAATTTCATCAAAATCGGACAGTAGCTCCGTATTAATTTTACCTTTTACACACAGATCGACTGTTAGATGAGACAGTCACGGAACCGAAATTGTTCAGGAAGGTCTAAAACGTAAAGTGGAAATGGAAATTCGATCTTGGGGGTCTGTTTATTTTAATCCATGAAAATTGAAAGCAATTATGTGTACTCGGTCGACTCAATGACGAAATATGCCTGAAGAATCATGTTTTTTCAAATAAAACTCTTTTTTTTCAAGAAAGTTTACTCTAAAACTTTTAAAGTGACATACCGTTAGAAACGTGCGATCTTGGTGTAGTTTTTATCGTAAAGTGCAACACGATAGTGCTATTTATTATGGAGAAATCATTAGCCGGAAGAATCGCGATTTTCGAGAACAAAATTATTCATTTTGACTTTGACCTATTTTTACGTTTACAAATGGCTTTCAAAATTTGGGTTTCCACTAAATGGATAGAAAATTCAACTTTCTTTTAATTATATTTGAATTTTCATGAAAATTACGGGAGTTATGGCCATCTTAGTGCCGCAAGGTCGAAAACACGAAAAAAAATTCAAAGCGAAAATAAGGCATTTTGAGTGTGATAAACTAGTTGCTATCATATATTTTTTTGTTACATAATTGTGGTAAAATCGATCCTTGAAGTTTCGTCCATCTCAATGGTAGGCACTCTGTATAATAATACATAATGAAAAGTGTTAAACTTTGGAAAGAGTGTTGAAATCTTTTCATTAAGACATTTTTCAAATCTTCCCAATGATAAAATAGCAGTAACTTGATTATTTCCTTGAAAATTCGCTACAAGGAATCGTACAGGCAGCCTTTTCGCCTCCCCTCGTCTCCGTTTGCCTCGTGCGCAGCCTCGTACTTGAGCGCACCCGGCTGTACGGATAGGAGGAAGCTATGTGCTACACCCACTTGGGAGAACTTTTTTATTGTTCCCTCGAATTCCCCAATTTTGATTGTTTTCCTCTTCTGCCTAAATTGATTGGTCACAATATTTCGTCCCGTCTGGACTCCGTGGGACAGCTGGGAACGTGTATTCATAACCATTCCTGCGCATTGTCGTGATGTGGTTATCATTTTAATTTGCCTCTGTATTCTTCTTAGTGTCCTACGCATCAATACAACATACTGAATTATTGAAAGAAAAACATACTTGATTTAATTATTTGAGGAGTTGGAAATAGATACACAATTTTTGTGGATACTTAACGAAATTTAATAAGAATCATTCGACCATTTATCTGAGTTTTATACAACGATGGCGAATCGTAACAATTTTCGAACTATTCTTAAATCGTCCAAACGTTCACCAAAGTGAAACAATTCAAACATGCCGTCCGGTCAAACCAGTAGAAACCGCTCTGGTTTGGATAGCTAATGGAAAAGTAAGACTACAGAAACGACAGAGAGATAGAAAACGAGAAAGAGAATGAGAGAAAGGAAAAAAAGTACCGACAAGTCCAGCAAAAATTCTGACGACTTTTCTATTTTCCATGCAACCGCTCGTCGGATTTGGCGAGTGTGTATGCATCCCTCGTGGTCGTGTTCTCTTCTTCCAGTCCATTTAATTCCCGTCTTCCCCCTTCGGAAAAGTCAGTCTGATCGTCCGGAAGAGAGGCGTCTGAAATCTGTACGATTCCGTTTGCTTGACCAGTCTTCAAAAATTGAATGGAGCCCCGTCAACGATCTTTCAAAGGGGATCGACACCATTTCTAAGAACTACCGACTCCAACGAGAAATATCTGCATCGATGGCACCAAGTCCCTCAACATCTATTCAGGACGATGTTTTCCCCTCCCTTCGTTCACCCATTCTGAAAGCTCTCCGAAGCATGTATGAGCTCGTAAGCATCGACGAAATGCCATAGACCAAGCAAATACGGGTGGTTCACCCGGGCATTGGACAGTGTAGGTGAGGTGTTATTTATTTATTTGTTGTTACGATCGAATCTAATTATTGAAATAATATTCAATATTGCTGTCAAAATAGTAGGGTAAACCCACTTACCCAAACAATTAGGAGACATGCCGGTGATACCGAATTAGGAGACATGCCGGTATGATACCGAAAATTCATTACACGTTCCGTCACATTCCACGAAAAATGTCCAAAATTATTCAATAATGATTGGGAATATGCTAATGAAAGAGTAAGTATCGGATGAAAATTGAAAAAAAAAAAAAATTCTCAAATTTCCCCATACCAAAGTATTCGATTGACGCTGACTTTGATGTAATATAATATTGATATAATAATTACACGAAACACGAAAATTATGTAAAATATTCGCAAAGAACAAACAATGTCAGAAAATGGTAGCGCAATACGTCGGTAACAGAAAGTTTTCGTGATTGAGAACTGGGGTATTTATCACTCGAGATTATTAACAACACATGAGGAAGATACCTGTGGATTTGTGATGTTCTCTTTACAAATGAACTGAGCAAAGTTTAACGTCACGCAGCATCATCATGGATGACAATGAATTGCAACTTGGTTAGTATTACGTGATCTCAGTGAGTAAGTCTGTAGGACAGCGGTGGGGAAGTTAATGGCTAACTTGTCCCAGTGGCAATTAAACTGTGAGTCACCAAGCAGGAGCTAGATGATCGGCCAGAGGGGACAGAGGTTTCTGTCATGGAGGAAGGTTGTTGGCTGAGGGTGTAAGGATAAGGGATGAAGAGGTGGACTGAGAGAGGGGGGAAGAGAAGAGTGACGATAAGGGCATGAGACAATAGTGAGATAGGGCCACTGATATCGGCGGTTAGGCGTGGGGCACAGAGGGACCTACGACCGAGGCGGAGGTAGGTGAAGGGTGGAGAGGGGTAGAGTCAGAGCCCAACGTTGGTCCAACCTCCCGAATCGATACTCCGTGGGGTCCCCGATCTGTAAAGGACTCCGCACCTGTACGTCGAATCCCTTTTCACTCCTTTCATATTCGTTCCAACTTACTTTTATAGTAATAATATAGCATGACAGTGAGAACGAACATGCATTGGGGATGGAATATGATTTAAATAGACAACACACAGAAAATTGACAGAAATACTAATAATTAAAAAATAAATACTAAATTATCACATAAATGAATATACGTGACGTTGTAATTCGATTGCCTTGTAATAGAACTTTTTAAAAGTCAGCCAAAATCGTGTTAAGGAACAATTGAATCCGAATGAAAACTTTTATTTTCAATTGCATACCGTCATCCTCAAAATTTGATGTTCTGATGACATAAAAAATATAAGGAGCCATATAGTCCCAACTTAAAAGTCTATGAAACTTCAAATGGATGGATCAAAATCGGGTTGAAAGGGTAGAAGTAATACTTATTACAAGGATTTCACAACAGCGCGTTTGCAGTGGCTATCGATAATCCAATCACGATGAAATGGATAATATGGAGTCAATTTGTTTCAAACACTCATTCCAGATATGGAATTTAACAAAAGTTTCAACCTAAGAAATGGAAAGTTACCCTACTAAAACGTCCACCCATATGTAACTTTTCAGACGTTCCTGAACATAATGGTTCCAAGTTCCACCTTCCATATTAATTCCATATCAAGTTAAACCTTTCACTCGTACGATGAATCCGAATTAAATTGATTCCAACACATGCACTCTTTTTTAATTACACTCACTCATTTTCCGCAGGTGAAAAGTAAGTGAAGCCTTGAGAGGTTATTTCAACTATCCTTCCAGTAAATCATAACCATCCTGGAAGGGGCATTCGAGACAAAGTGGCAATAGAAGTATCCAGAAAAGAACTACCTACCTAGATCTGCTCATCGGGTCAAATTTACCAAGAGAAACTTGGCGTGCTGCCATAATCGATAATCCGATTCGTGGCAAACATGAAAGAATCCGAATACACGAGTTCAACTTCCGAAACAGACTCTTATCACAGTCTTTGGCTTGACTGTACCAACCTCCTTAAAATTCAAGAGAAACAAAAGTAAGGAGAGAATTGAATAATTGGATGATCTATACTACTCTTGGAGTTATCGCTCAATTTCAAGTTACGTCTAGTTCCACTCTTATTTCATGTGAATTTTCTACTCTCGGATGATGAGGATTAAATTTTTCTGTTAGATTGTATTGAAAAAAAATGAAAGCGTATTTTATATTGGGGAGCATTCAATTTCTCGAAGGAAAGTCCTCGTTGAAAACAGGTGGAAATTCTAAGAACTCGATCAATTCAATTGAACTTTAATCCTTTCTTCAATACTCCCCTTTCCAAAACGGGTTTCTTAACTTTCTTTCTAAATCACAACAATTAACTAAAACAAATAAATAAAAATATAGCTGAGTCGGTACTCACCAACCAAACTAAACATCACTAATACAACCCTTCTTTTTAAATCCTTCATCAAAGTTTGAACAATCGGTCTAAGATACAATAATAAAAGTCGGTTTCAGTCACGTCTCTTGGATAGAACAAGTAAATCTAAAAAAACCTACGAAACAGGACGTCTACAACGAATTTAGTTTATTACCAGTGATATTTATTCGTTGAAGCAAAGGTTTATAAAACTGGTTTACAAAGGAACTATTTTAATTTTTCTTATAACTAATTTGTTTAACCATCTGTGTGCTGACTCGTTTGGGTTGTTCGATTTAACTTAAAGCTCGGCTTTCCAACTTGCTTGATTTCAAACAAAAAATTAATTTAAATTCCTAATTGGGCGGCTGTTGAAGAAGACCCGCGATTTTATCGGACTCCTGCGATACAAGTACCTAATGAATTATTGATTAGCCAACGAATGTGCCGTAGCTACCCATTGGGTCGTTCATAAGCGTTGGGATAATTTTGAGCTTCATTGCCAACAATGCCGGAAATGGCCTATCACTGTCCAGTTGAGAGGGCAAACTCCACAGACCTGAATAATACATTTGCCTCCAAGTATGCCAGGTGACATATTATTATTCATCGTGATTCAAACCTAAATTTGGAATATTTTTCTTCTATGTCATTTTGTTTACTATTTTCAATAATGAACCTTTGGTATCAACCAAGAAGAAAAATGTCTTTAACCCCCTCAAAATTTGTTGGTTTACGTTTCAAGTTACGTAGAATCCAAAAATAGAATACAAATTTGGCCGTCCGTCCGCCGTACGCCGTACGCGGCACTTTCGCCACTTAGCATTGACCGATTTTAATGAAATTTGGTATGTAGGCTCCATTTGGGGTCTAGTTGTGCGTCGAAGATTTTGGTAGATGTTGATCACTTCTAAGGGTTGAAAAATAAGGTTTGAAATTTTGAAAACGCCCTAACTCAAACAATTTTTATATACAGGTTTTCTTTTTCCATCAATTTAGGATGGTATAGAATTTTTTGAGACCACGCGAAGCCCTGTAGCACGAACCGTTCGCCCCCTGAGGAAATTTAAGGGTTGGAATTACGATAAATCAGAAACACGAGTGTGAATCGCAAAAGAGGCCTAATCTCCGTTCAAATTAAAGCTGACCGAAATACGATCGATGTTTTTCTTCAAGTTGGATGGTGGTAACAATGGCAAATCCGTGTTCTTTGCAGACGAGTGATCTATATAGAAAAATAATAAACCATTGTGTAATAATTTGCAGAGTTTCATTCTATGTTGACACTCCGTACAATAAAGTAGTTTGTTAGGCCCTATTTTGTGGTACCAAACCTTTCTGGACAGTGTTCCTACCAATTTTCAGTGACTTCATAACAGCACCGGTAGGATGATGTCCTGGGTGCCAGTCCCACAAAAACTAGTGTAACAAGACCATTGTAGTGAATGAATACAAGTAAACTGCATTATTTTCATCTCCTGTGCGCTCATCCTGGTTTCTGAGTGAACCTCTGTATCCTATTCGGAAATTTGTTCCGAATCCATTTTCACAATTCATAGAACTCAGAATAAAAAGTCCTGCCGCTGATGAAAAGGAAGGAATAGAATGTAGACAATTTGAAAGGAAGGAAATAATGAATGTAATAAGGAGGAGGAACGGAAATGGAGTCTGTTAGTTAGCACTGTGAAGTTGAGTGCTGACTGGGTATGTAGAGCCTGAGTCAGAGTCATCCAAGGACCCGTCCAAAAGAAATATGAAACCCTGAGACTATGGTGACCCCATGGTCACATTTGATGGAAGATAACACAAAAGTACCATTGTATGAGACTACATTTTGAGCTCCACTATTCAAGGTGAAGCGAGTATTTCACAAGGTATTGTCAATTGTGGTCTATCTCTGCCAAGAAGACATGGTCAGACAAGTTTTCCCTCTCAACGCATTTTTGGTAGTCGCCACTCTAACAGAGCATTGGCCTTACTATACCTTCTATTCGACTGAACAACGAATAGAGTTTTTGGAAACTCTAGCCTCATTCACCATTGCTCATAAATGAGCGCCAGTGCCCTAGGAGCACTGTTCGAAGGAAGGTCCGCTGGGATCATTAAAGGAAAACGTTTGTACTATTCGAATTGACATCCTCAGAATATCACGAGTTCAACTTCCGAAACAGACTCTTATCACAGTCTTTGGCTTGACTGTACCAACCTCCTTAAAATTCAAGAGAAACAAAAGTAAGGAGAGAATTGAATAATTGGATGATCTATACTACTCTTGGAGTTATCGCTCAATTTCAAGTTACGTCTAGTTCCACTCTTATTTCATGTGAATTTTCTACTCTCGGATGATGAGGATTAAATTTTTCTGTTAGATTGTATTGAAAAAAAATGAAAGCGTATTTTATATTGGGGAGCATTCAATTTCTCGAAGGAAAGTCCTCGTTGAAAACAGGTGGAAATTCTAAGAACTCGATCAATTCAATTGAACTTTAATCCTTTCTTCAATACTCCCCTTTCCAAAACGGGTTTCTTAACTTTCTTTCTAAATCACAACAATTAACTAAAACAAATAAATAAAAATATAGCTGAGTCGGTACTCACCAACCAAACTAAACATCACTAATACAACCCTTCTTTTTAAATCCTTCATCAAAGTTTGAACAATCGGTCTAAGATACAATAATAAAAGTCGGTTTCAGTCACGTCTCTTGGATAGAACAAGTAAATCTAAAAAAACCTACGAAACAGGACGTCTACAACGAATTTAGTTTATTACCAGTGATATTTATTCGTTGAAGCAAAGGTTTATAAAACTGGTTTACAAAGGAACTATTTTAATTTTTCTTATAACTAATTTGTTTAACCATCTGTGTGCTGACTCGTTTGGGTTGTTCGATTTAACTTAAAGCTCGGCTTTCCAACTTGCTTGATTTCAAACAAAAAATTAATTTAAATTCCTAATTGGGCGGCTGTTGAAGAAGACCCGCGATTTTATCGGACTCCTGCGATACAAGTACCTAATGAATTATTGATTAGCCAACGAATGTGCCGTAGCTACCCATTGGGTCGTTCATAAGCGTTGGGATAATTTTGAGCTTCATTGCCAACAATGCCGGAAATTTGTTCCGAATCCATTTTCACAATTCATAGAACTCAGAATAAAAAGTCCTGCCGCTGATGAAAAGGAAGGAATAGCATGTAGACAATTTGAAAGGAAGGAAATAATGAATGTAATAAGGAGGAGGAACGGAAATGGAGTCTGTTAGTTAGCACTGTGAAGTTGAGTGCTGACTGGGTATGTAGAGCCTGAGTCAGAGTCATCCAAGGACCCGTCCAAAAGAAATATGAAACCCTGAGACTATGGTGACCCCATGGTCACATTTGATGGAAGATAACACAAAAGTACCATTGTATGAGACTACATTTTGAGCTCCACTATTCAAGGTGAAGCGAGTATTTCACAAGGTATTGTCAATTGTGGTCTATCTCTGCCAAGAAGACATGGTCAGACAAGTTTTCCCTCTCAACGCATTTTTAGTAGTCGCCACTCTAACAGAGCATTGGCCTTACTATACCTTCTATTCGACTGAACAACGAATAGAGTTTTTGGAAACTCTAGCCTCATTCACCATTGCTCATAAATGAGCGCCAGTGCCCTAGGAGCACTGTTCGAAGGAAGGTCCGCTGGGATCATTAAAGGAAAACGTTTGTACTATTCGAATTGACATCCTCAGAATATCAGTCAAACTTGCTTGCAGCAAACTAATGTTCCTCGGTAGTCGGAAAGGTCCGATTCCGTGGATTCCAAACTACAGGTAATACTGAGGTAGGATATTAGAGATCCAGTAGCAACAATACGATGTTCAACTTTCCATATTACAGCTAATGAAGTTTCTCAAATGCATGTATTTGTCTTTTCTTTATATTGGTATAGTTTCGAATCTGAACCGCACTTCCCTATTTACGTGATACAAAAAACAAAGACAGTCTTATTTGATGTACTCAATAAAAATTATGTTTCCATTTTTTACTGCAAATTTTTTTTCTAGAGTACTTTCTATTGCAAGTTGAATAACCAACGCCTTGTCCGAAGTGATGTTTTTCATTTGATTTGTTCCATGATCGACCACATTTTGTTATTAGTTATTAATCTAATGCAGTACATTCTATTGTTTGGTCTAAGATTTGGAAGCAGATCTTGATAATAAATTTCACTCTGCTTCTTATATTCGATGTGTGATAAAAAAAAAACTTACTTGATATAAATTAGTGAGCATTTCGGAATCAACCTATACAGTAAATACGTGAAAACCATCAGTCCTAAACAGATTGTGGAACAACAATATCACGCACGTGCCAATAATACGATCAGCGAAAATATCCTCTTCAGTTGAAGGCGAGGGAAACAGAAATCAAGAGTGAGTACAAAAGCGTCGAGCACAATATTTTAATTTAGCCCTGAATCTGCTTTAATTCGAACCCGTCGTCCGGTCAAATGATTTACGAGGTTGAGCTTAATTATCACAACGAAGGATTATATCAATTAACGTGTTACATACTGACGAGCGAACGCGGGACCAATTTTAATAAAGTTCAGAAAATAATTGCGATCGGCGGAAAACGAATCGGAAAATCTTATTGGGTGAAGTTGCATGCAAAATGAGATAGTGAGGCTGGGCCATAATTGCATACTGCATAATAATTTGTGAACTTAATCATTCCTTGCAAAACGGTTTCAATAATTCACTAGTTCGTTTACGATATGAACACTGGTTGTGGTGAGAAGAGGAGGGTGGTTAGTAAACTCTTTAGGTACCTAGTAATTATTCGTTTGACATCTTAACCCTTGTGCCTAATACAGGAGTATATTGGGGTAGCAGGTCTTTGTTTAACCCTTAACTATACGTGGCCTCCGCTGTTTTTGGTTTATTATTTTCAATAATGAACCTTTGGAATCGACCACGAAAAAAAATTTCACACCCCCTCAAAATTTGTTGATTTACGTTTTAAGGTAATTTAATCCAAAAATCGAATAAAAATTTGGCCGTCCGTCGCCGTACGCCGTACGGGGCACTATTGCCACTTAGCAATTTGATGAAATTAAGTATGTGGGCTTCATTTGGGGTCTAGTTGTGCCCCGAAGATTTTGGTTGACGTAAGTCACTTCTAAGGGTTATAAAATGAATTTTGAAATTTTGAAAACGCCCTAACTCGAAAAATTGGGAAATAAAGGTATTGTTTTTCCATCAATTTAAGATAGTATAGAATTTTTCGAGACCACGCGGAGCCTTGTAGGACAAACCGTTCGCTCCGTACGAGAATCTAAGGGTTTTACGTACGATAAATCAGAAACACGAGTGTGAATCGCAAAAGAGGCCTAATCCCCGTTCAAATTACACTAGATTACAAAATTTAGGGGTGGTCTGGCTGCCTCGTTCTTTCACCACTTTTCTTATGGTATTTGGTGCGCTGAATCCGAATCTGACGTCAGTTTTTTTTGTTTATGTCGGATTTTCAAGATATAGCTACTTTTAAGATTTTTCTAGTTCTCACTTTTCTTCATTTTTTAGTGAAAACTCATCTTGCTCAAATCTCCTCAAAAAGTACTCAGACTTATAGGAAATTTCATGTAGAATCCGAATATGTACTTAGTTTTTAAGTAAAACCGTGTTAAACCCCCTATTTTCCACAAAACGTATCAAAAACACCGGTTCTCAACGTTTTTTCTTTCGCTTTTCCCTTACATTTTGCCACTTGAAAAAAAAATTAAGGCTAAAAAAGTTTTTCTCGGGCTTTTACTTTGTAGGGGGGACACCCCAGAAGCCTCCTAAACCCATTAATATCGAAGGAATGAGCTTTTTCATGGCACTGTCGGATCCGCAACGGTGGGACCGAGCCGGCCAGCCAGCAGCAGGCTCCACCCCCATTCCGCGATCCGACCGAATCTATAAAAGCCTGACGAGCACCGAATCTCGGATCGCTACATCTACGGATTCTCCGCCGTCAACAACTAGCTCCTGTTGCGGCCTTCTCCTAGAAGAGTGATCCTGGACGATTAGCCCCGTTTAGTACCTCGCAGTGCCGCCTCTCTTCTCGCCTTCAAGCCTTCACTTCCACGACCTCGGACTTCAACGTCAAGCCACCCGCAGGATCTTCGGTCGACGCCAAGGTATCACGAGGAGAGACTTTAGAGTGTTGGGGGATTAGTTGATAATAAAAGGGGGGAATAATAATATTAATAAAAGATTCATTTACTCTTTTCAGTATTATCAATTCTACCTTAATAATCCAATAATCCCACAACAGGCACTGACATAATGGTGCAGGCGCCGGGTAACAATAAATTGGATAAAATTGTTTAATAATATTGTCCTGACATAATGATCTAGGCGCCAAAGTTTTTTGAAAATAATTTGAAATAATTTTAAAGTTGAAAAACCCTAAAGTAAAAAAAAAAAAAAAAAAAAAAAAAAAAAAAAAAAAAATCTTGAATAATTTTGCCCTGGAAACAATAATTTTTCTATTGAAATTTTTTTATTTTTTTGGGTGCACTAGTGTCTCTCTCGTTTACATTATTATTTTTTCTTGTGTGTTTAATAATAAGAATTTTATCAATTTTACAGTGAACGGCCTTAGGCTAGGAACCCCTTTTGTTATCGGAATATTTCCGTTAAATAATTTTGAACTGCCATTTCGTTGGGATACGCTGCTTGTGAACTCTTTTTAGCAAATAAGTAGGGACCTAGGCAACTGTGCTCTAACGCCAGTTGCATAAGGCGTTGTTAAGGACGCGCCTTATATACATTTTTACAAGTACTAATCAGGTACTATCAAAGAGTTCGCAAGGAGTAGAAAAACCTGGACTTAAGCACTTGGTGTACAGAAAGGGTTAGATCTCTCAAAGAAAGTGAGCAGAAAAGTTAAATTCATCCTGAAATTAGAGGCTAAATCACTTCAGCAGGATCCCTTTTGTAAAAAGGCATGTCTTGCAGCAATGCAATACATTTTGTGTAGCTCGTGGACGAATTGAAAACGAGCTATACAAGCAGCAAAAAAAAAAAAAAAAAAAAGCTGTCGCCAAAAGAAATTGATTACTATGTTTCAGGTGAAAATCGTCAAAAAAGTCTTTTTCTCCGGAAGGGGGAGATGTCGGATCCGCAACGGTGGGACCGAGCCGGCCAGCCAGCAGCAGGCTCCACCCCCATTCCGCGATCCGACCGAATCTATAAAAGCCTGACGAGCACCGAATCTCGGATCGCTACATCTACGGATTCTCCGCCGTCAACAACTAGCTCCTGTTGCGGCCTTCTCCTAGAAGAGTGATCCTGGACGATTAGCCCCGTTTAGTACCTCGCAGTGCCGCCTCTCTTCTCGCCTTCAAGCCTTCACTTCCACGACCTCGGACTTCAACGTCAAGCCACCCGCAGGATCTTCGGTCGACGCCAAGGTATCACGAGGAGAGACTTTAGAGTGTTGGGGGATTAGTTAATAATAAAAGGGGGGAATAATAATATTAATAAAAGATTCATTTACTCTTTTCAGTATTATCAATTCTACCTTAATAATCCAATAATCCCACAACAGGCACTGACAGCACTGAGATGAAAATTCACAAAAACTGTTAGTTAATTTTTCGAGATAAGTATGTGCGTTCCTAAACCTGTTTTCCTCAAATGGATTTTTCCTTCCTTCTACATTTTTTATACTTGTCACCTATTAAGAGTAAGATCGAAAATAGGTACTCAAAGGGGGAGTAAATTATAATTGGGAAACTCTTGTTTTGTTAAGTGATTTTAATTCAGTTTTACAAACGAAACACAATGAACTGCAGAAAAGTTAACGGTGTAAATCTGTTTCATGAAGGCTCAGATGAATCAATAGTTGGTATAATGTTTGGTTATTCCTCCACCTCAGAGGTTTCATCGCCGGCATCTATGTAGAGAAAACTTCGCCGCCTGAGGTAAATCTCTTTTTAAGGTCCAACAATAGTCCGCCATCATGTGAACTTCCCAATACCCTTTGTACCGTTCTTCCATGGTTTTCATATCTTGGTAGAACCTCTGAGGTGGAGGAATAACCAAACATTATACCAACTTTTGATTCATCTGAGCCTTCATGAAACAGATTTACACCGTTAACTTTTCTGCAGTTCATTGTGTTTCGTTTGTAAAACTGAATAACTTAATAGATAACACTTAACAAAACAAGAGTTTCCCAATTATGATTTACTCCCCCTTTGAGTATCTATTTTCGATCTTACTCTTAATAGGTGACAAGCATAAAAAATGTAGAAGAAAGGAAAATCCATTTGAGGAAAACAGATTTAGGAACGCACATACTTATCTCGAAAAATTAACTAACGGTTTTTGTGAATTTTCATCTCAGTGCCATGAAAAAGCTCATTCCTTCGATATTAATGGGTTTAGGAGGCTGCGATTGGTCTCATTCTCCTCTGGGGTGTCCCCCCTACAAAGTAAAGGCCCGAGAAAAACTTTTTTAGCCTTAATTTTTTTTCAAGTGGCAAAATGTAAGGGAAAACCCGAAGAAAAAATGTTGAGAACCGGTGTTTTTTGATACGTTTTGTGGAAAATAGGGGGTTTAACACAGTTTTACTTAAAAACTAAGTACATATTCGGATTTGACATGAAATTTCCTATAAGTCTGAGTACTTTTTGAGGAGATTTGAGCAAGATGAGTTCTCACTAAAAAATGAAGAAAAGTGAGAACTAGAAAAATCTTAAAACTAGCTATATCTTGAAAATCCGACATAAACAAAAAAAACTGACGTCATATTCGGATTCAGCGCACCAAATACCATAAGAAAAGTGGTGAAAGAACGAGGCAGCCAGACCACCCCTAAATTTTGTAATCTAGTGTTATAGCTGACCGAAATGCGATCGATGTTTTCTTCATTTCGGATGGTAGGTGGCTTTGCAGACGAGTGATCTGTATAGAAAAATAATAATTTGCAGCGTTTTTATCTTTACACGAAATTGTTGGAATTAGAGTTTTCATAAATATTGACCACAAAATTGTTCTATGAGTAGATTGTCTGAGTAATAATCCGCCTCGGAATGTTCTTGAAGAACCCGAAACAATTCATGGGGTTGACATCGCTGTGGCTTGAAATTTTGGCGATAACCTCAACAATGAAAAAATAGCAAAAAACGCGTAATGTGGACGGTTTCAACGAATTCTAGAATAGTAGTAAAATACTTACGTTTCTACACGCGTTCGGTATGGAGTGTTGAAAGAGGGGACCTCCCGACTTTGACGGTTAATAACCAACTATTGAAGCCCGAAAAAAAAACAAAAAAACAATTGGGCGTGATTTCCGCGTAAAGGTAATGGGGTATTTCGGTCAATTTTTTTTAATTTTATTTTTTCAAAAGAGTATGGCTCAGGAATGACGGTAATCGGGTCTGTTCGTCGAGAAAATGTTTTTAAAAAATCAGAGAAGCTAAGGAAAGTTGAAGATTTGAACGGTGTGAAGTGGCTAGCCAATCATGACGTAGCTAGCCAATCGTGACGTAGCTAGCCAACTGTCTTTGAAAAAAGTATCCATGCACAGAAACCCTTGGAAGACCTCTTGGATACTACAAAATAGTACTCACACACGCGCGCGGCGTAGTCCTTGCCTAGTGTGTGTGCATTTATAGCGGCCCGCCTTTTTCAAACGTGTGATCTCTTTAATTAATTTTTCTACCACATGTTATTGTATCATTGGGCTTAAAGTTGTAGTATATAGGTTTTCAAGGGTGCTGAATCCAAATTTGAGGTCAAAAACCTGAATTTCCGACCCACCGAAATACCCCATTGCAGAAGGAGAATACCCGGAACCCCATATCTGAGGAGAGAGATATGTTAGTTATTCCAAAAATTGAAGTTTCAAGGTGCGTATGTATGGTAAGTATATCTCATTTTCAGGTTCTCATTTCAATTGGTAGGTAGGATATTAAACCACTGGTATGCGAATAGGTTGTCATTGACATTGACAGAACTTCCATTGGTCTGATACTGTTTACCTTGCAAAAACCCCCTGTTTCAAGACAGGAGCACTTTATTAATTTGTCAGAAATCCGCTTTTAATTAATGGATAGAGAACGCGCAAGTCGAAAAAATCCAGTATCGATCTTGTGACTCCAACGATAGTACCTAGGGTCATATTTTTTAACAAAAATGTGGAAAGTTGCTCAGTTGTCGTCGGTTGCTCGACGAAGAGCAACAGTTTCAACTCACAAATTCGAAGGCGTCTCATCGACGCCTAGACTAGTCTCTCACCCGAGTACCGGAACCATAACAAACTGCTCGGCTGCGAGACTAGGCAACAAACCAGGAGTTCATTGGTGGAGAACATGAATATGGACTCCTAACATCTTCAAAGCATACCCTGTGCATACAGTATGTTGGTATGCTATACTGAAAATCAATAAAACCAAGAATCGTGTAAAAAAATAACTTTCTAAAAGAAATGGCAACACCATTGTTCCTTTTCTCAACCATGCCTTCAACTGAAAGATTTCTTTGTAATTCGCTCAATAATTCATGCTGCATGAATGGACTTCTTATCTCTATCGGGTAGATCTGAAACATTTCAGTTTCTATTTTGATATACTCATGATGTGGATGGTTTTCTTTTATAATCACCGCACTTCCTCCTCGAGCACAATTGCTCGGATGAAGGGCATGATAACACTTATAGCCTCTTACTTTACAGTAAGATTCTTAGGTAAACTGGGTTTCTGATATTAGATAGATGACAATGTTGTTTATCTCGAGAACAACCTTCAGCTCGCTTTTCCTTGTTGCGAGGCCGTTGGCATTCCAAGCCATTATATTGAGATATTTCATGATTTTTTCTTTGGTAGAGCTTGGTGTTTACTTTCTAGTACTACAATTCGTCTGTTGAATTCCTTGAATCTCTCATCAATATTATTGAGCCGGTCTAGAATCAACTTCAGTGGATCAGCTGCTTGCTTCAGCTTTGGTTGCTGCTGGATTGATTCAACGTTTTGAAGTACCTGCGCATATGTTTTCAGGTTACGTTCCTTTGCCTATTGTGCCCCGATGGTTCGATTCTTTTGATTAAGAACTTGAGAAGGCACCTTCGGGGTGAACTTCCGTTTTTCGGTCGAGGGTTGCTCTCGAGCATTAATTATACTTGTGCGACTGTTTAGATTGGTTCAAAATCCGTGTCGAATTGGTTTTCTTGTTTCAGGGGAAGTTGGAAACAGGGTGTGTGAGTGAATTGGAGGTGAGGAAGGTTTAATCGATGGAGTTGAAGTTTGAAGGAAGATAGAATTGCTGATGCAGATGCTCGACTACCGTATCTCGCAAGTGGGTCAGCATAGCGGCAGGTAAGAAGCCTTCGATCCCACTCACTGTGAACCACACTCCATTCTCTTCCCACCTTAACCCTTTAACCCTTTCCCTTCCCATTCCATCGCACCTCTTGTCTTCCCCTTCGTTCGCACAACACACAACCTCTAGGAGCTATCGACCCTCGAATTCCCTTCCTACTCGCTGGACGAAATTAATCTAGATTCCGCCCACGCGTTATACTGAAACTTTGGGATCCCCGCTTTTGCAACCACTTTCGTCTCATAACTCTCCATAGCGCTGACTCTCATGCAGGTTGGTTTGGAATAGAAGTATACCACGGTAGATTGTCTTTCCATTTAGGTTAATTCGTATAATCCCAGTACATTCCAGGATACACAATTTGCTAATGGTGTTTGTTGGAGATATCAGGTAGGTAATTCTGGGGTAATCAACATGGACACATGGAGAAAATTAATTTATGTCACCTAGATCGACTCTTTGTTGACCATGGTGGTATTTTTGGTCTCAAGAAATCCTATTTCGTTGACTGTAACCAGCATCAGCATAGCATAACACAATATCTCCAACTTTTTAGGGGAGGGAAAAAAATTATTACTGGTAGACTCGGAATCAACATTGACTTGATAAATAAATTAACGTAATAAACCAAAAATGCACACTGGAGTCCTTTTGTACCCAAAAAGGAAAAGGTGTGCGAACGGTTGGTCCTACAGAGCTCTGGTTGGTCTCATTCGATTCTAAAAATTCAATACTATTTTAAATTGATGAAAAAAAATATACATTTATGCCGAAATATTTTGAGCTAGGGGGTTTCCACAATTTCAATCCTTATTTTTCCACCCTTAGAAGTGACTGATATCAACCAGATGATTCGGGACTCAACTAGACCCCAAAATAATGTTTTGATGAAATTGGAGACCCCAAAAGTCTTTTGATGAAATTTGGTATATTATATCAAATTTTATCAAAAGACTTTTTTTTTATGGACCCACCTCAAAAATGATGCCCGTAAACACCAAAAAGGGAGAAATAATAATCTTAGGGAATTCAGATGGGGAGGTGGGTAGGTTGGTACGGATTGAAGTCGCCGCCGTGCCCATCTGTAGACACAAACATAAGCAAGTAGATTCCAGTTCCATCTGGTTAGTATTACAACATGCGTCGATAGTGCAATACTGAACAGGAATCAGAGTGGGTATCATTTAGGTAATGAATGTGTTCAAAACTTTTAGGTAGAAGGTCACTGCTGTTGTCTGAAGGAGGATGAGAGAGTGACGATATTTGTGAATCCCTGTACAAAATTTTAGGATTCCAGCATACCATCTTTCGATTGGATGAGTAGTAAGTAAGTAAGTAAAGTAAAGTAAGCAACCATTTCAGGTTGAATTTTCGTCCGACTGCCATTCTTGGCGTCGCGGACGTCATCAGCTGTCTCCCTAAGGGGAGATCAGAATTTGTTCTGATGATTTCGCTCATGGCTTCCCAAACATCACCGCCCTGGGTTGGAACGAGAGGTTGCCGATCGTCTAATAGACAGAAAACTTTCTGCTGGCGACCAGACTCGAACTCGCATCCCCGCTAGACGGTTCTTATCCTATCACCGCAGTCGGGTACACTGTCCACTAGACCACCGACGCCCCATGGATGAGTAGTAAACAACCTTCTCATGTTGAATCTTTAACCAACTGCCTTTCCTGGTGTTCATGGACGTCTTCAGCTGTTATAAAAGGGAATATTCTTACTGAGGTTCACACTTATTGTCACTCTCTCATCCTCCTTCATACGACAGCACTGACCTACTACCTAAGAGTTTTGGAACACGTTTATTACCTCAATGATAGGTACCCACTCTCATTCCTGTTTTGTATTGCACTATCGACGCATGTTGTAATACTAACCAGATGTAAGTGGAATCTACTTGTGTATGTTTGTACTATATACCTCATATTAGGTAGCAAAACTCATTCACAAACACGCTTGGTATGGCTCATGCAGGTTCTGAGCGAATAACCCACTATAATTTTTCCCTTCCCCCCCTTCTCATAGGGAGCAAATGGTTACTACCACAGAAGTCTGGGTGGTCTCATTCGAATCTAAAAATGCAATACTATTTTAAATTGATGACAAAACAATAACTTTATATTCAAAGTGTTTGAGATAGGGCGTTTTGAAAATTTCAGCTCTCCTTTTTCAACCCTTCAGAGACTGTCATCAATCAAAAGCTTCGAGGCATGACTACACCCCAAAAGGAGCCTTGAAACTTAAACCAACAAAATTTGTGGCTTGAGGGGGGGGGGGAGGGAGGTTTTTTTTTCATGGTCGATTCAAAAGGTTCATTATTGAAAATAATGAACCAAAATGAAACATTGGGTCCTTCAGAACCCCTCTTAGGGTTAATAATGGTGTGGAAGGCGTAATAGAGACGTCCAGGTTGGTTCTGACCCTCAGCGCACACCTCTCGAGGCGGGCTAAGAGGAGGCGTTGTACTGAAGAGGTCTCATGACGGGCGGCGAGTGATAGCGGAACATAATGACATTATAATGGATGGAGCAATGAGGTTGGAGAGGCGGCGAGTGGGGCAGTATCTTGTGCGATGATAGGGCGGGCGAGGCGCCGCTGTTGGCTTCCAGCTAACCGGTCGAGGATCCAGGAGCGTGAGGTGAAATTGCCGGGAAAAGTAAACGCCATTACGGCCAGCTTTCCTTTCACTTTTCCGCTGCAAAACTCGTTGAGTTGTGTCTCACGTGAGTGTTTTCTTATTTCTCCCACTCTATCCTCGTGGGAAGGTAATTAACATACCAGGCGAGAAAAGTGGTAAGTATATTCCAATTTACAGTAACAATTACCTCGTTTCCAGCTTACGTATTATCAATGATATTACTACACGCTAACTGTATTCATTCTCAATTCTAACGTGACAGTAATCCACATAGAGATTTAGTGCTGGAGTTATGTGATCAACCATACATGAATCATATTCAATTACCAGATGAAAGCCCAAGAACCTTTGGACACCATCTTATCTTCGATTAAACCACTATCCATCCCATTCTGTTTACCTATTAAGAGTGGTCCGCGAGTTAGAAACCCACAGTCTGATTTCACATCGGAAAATCACGTAGGATTCCACTTTCCTTCTTGCTTGCTGATCAGACTAAAAACGTTATTAAAACGATAGGAACGTTTTGGTTCATCGTTCTCAATAACGTACTTTTGGAATGAACCAAGAAAAATGTTCATCCACCCCCTCAAATTTGTTGTGTTACGTTTCAAAGTACCTACGTAGAATTCGAAGATTGCATACAAATTTTTCTTACAGTCCGTCGTACGCGGCAATTCCCTTAGTTACCATCGGCTGATTTTGATTAAATTAGGTATACGGACTCGATATGTGATGTATTTGTGCCCCTACTTTCCGGTCGATGAAAGTCACTTCTGAAGAATGAAAAATAAAGGCTGAAATTTTCATAACGACCAACGCCCGAGCTCAAAATCCTATTCATGGTAGAGTGCCTTACTTCTTCAAAGTTTCCGGGTTAGGGGGGGAAAAAGAGCGGCGTTTCTTCGGTTTAAGAGCTCAAAATTCTCGATAGATAAAGCTATTGAGAATCAAATTTTTATAACCGAATGAGACCATCCAGAGCGCTTTAGAAAAATATCGATCGCTCCTTGAAGAGTTTGACTTACGATAATTCTGAAACACGAGTGTGAATCGCGAGAGAGGCTCTTCATTAAAATTTAAGTTGATCAAAATGTGATCGTTGTTCGTTTTTTTTTTTTTCAATTGTACACAGTTTTGCGTCCTCTGCAACCAGCAATGAAATCTCTTAATGAAGGTACCTACAACTCTTTATTTCTTTAAATTGAAATATGAAGCGTTCAATTCTTCAAAATAAACTTGATTGTGAAGCGGAAATATTATTGATGGTACGTAGAAACTATGGCAAAACTGTGTTCTTTGCAGGCGTGTGATCTACATGGAAAAATCATGAACTTTTGTTTAATAATTTGTAGGGTGAAGGAACCAATTGCTAACACCACCCCAATTACTAACACATGCTCATTCTTCCTTGAAAAATAAGCGTTCCTGGTCACCTAGGGATTCAAATTTGGCACCAAATCAATGTCACAGTTATTTTCTACCGATTCTCGCCCAAATCTAGTCGGCATTGACGATAAGGGGTTCGGGAATGAAGTTTTATCACCAGTCTAACACCTGCTGTTCGATCGTTAGCGGTTTTGCTAAGGAGGTGAGTCGCAATTTCATCTATTATAACCGTTTCATCTTTGTTTCTACATTCAATTTACTTTTTACCGCTCCAGTATTGATGTTAGCTAATAAGAATAAACAATTCCAGTGCAAATAACTGATAAAATAACATTTTTTCCTCAGTGTTAGGATTTGGGTACCCAGAAACCCGCCTTTACCCAATTACTGACACTTGTGTTAGTAATTGGGGTTTTCCGAAATCTTTAGTTCCAAAGCCTAATTAACTAGGGTTTTTACGTAGAATACGATGTTGCTACCCGCCTTTTGAAAAAAGCAAAGGATCCATATCCTAACAGGGGTGTTAGTAACTAGTTATGGGAGTGTCAGTATTTGGGATGTACGCACACCAGATACTAACATTGAGCATATCCAGTCACTGACACCCCTCTCCCTGGCAGGAACCTACTCGTATCTTTCCTCCTATTCTTATTCTCTATCATTAAAAAACAGTCTCTAATTTATGCATCTTCGAAAGCTTGATTTTGCCTTCAATTTGTCGAAAAATTCGAGAAAGAAGGTTGAAAACACGAAAACTTGTTGGTTTACTCGCGAGACAAGACATCATCCAAAGCTTGATTTCGCCTCCAATTTGTCGAAAAATTCGAGAAAGAAGGTTGAAAACACGAAAACTTGTTGGTTTACTCGCGAGACAAGACATCATCCAAAGCTTGATTTCGCCTCCAATTTGTCGAAAAATTCGAGAAAGAAGGTTGAAAACACGAAAACTTGTTGGTTTACTCGCGAGACAAGACATCATCCAAAGCTTGATTTCGCCTCCAATTTGTCGAACAATTCGAGAAAGAAGGTTGAAAACACGAAAACTTGTTGGTTTACTTGCGAGACAAGACATCTTCGAAAGCTTGATTTCGCCTTCAATTTGTCGGAAAATTCGAGAAAGAAGGTTGAAAACACGAAAACTTGTTGGTTTTTCGAGAGACAAGACATCTTCGAAAGCTTGATTTCGCCTTCAATTTGTCGAACAATTCGAGAAAGAAGGTTGAAAACACGAAAACTTGTTGGTTTAGTCGAGAGACAAGACATCTTAAAGCTTGATTTCGCCTCCAATTTTTTCGAAAAATTCGAGAAAGAAGGTTGAAAACACGAAAACTTGTTGGTTTACTTGCGAGACAAGACATCTTCGAAAGCTTGATTTCGCCTTCAATTTGTCGAAAAATTCGAGAAAGAAGGTTGAAAACACGAAAACTTGTTGGTTTAGTCGAGAGACAAGACATCTTAAAGCTTGATTTCGCCTCCAATTTTTTCGAAAAATTCGAGAAAGAAGGTTGAAAACACGAAAACTTGTTGGTTTACTTGCGAGACAAGACATCTTCGAAAGCTTGATTTCGCCTTCAATTTGTCGAAAAATTCGAGAAAGAAGGTTGAAAACACGAAAACTTGTTGGTTTTTCGAGAGACAAGACATCTTCGAAAGCTTGATTTCGCCTTCAATTTGTCGAACAATTCGAGAAAGAAGGTTGAAAACACGAAAACTTGTTGGTTTAGTCGAGAGACAAGACATCTTAAAGCTTGATTTCGCCTCCAATTTGTCGAAAAATTCGAGAAAGAAGGTTGAAAACACGAAAACTTGTGCTTTGTGATTTCAAAATATAGGTACTAAGTAAATTACTTTTTCTATTTTAAAGTTGGAAATAAAAATAATTTGAACCTGATACAGGGTGTCAGTAATTGGTTCCTCACACTGTCAGTAACTGGTGAATGCATGTCGGTAATAGGAGAAAAAAGATGCATCCAAATTTTAAGCAAATAAATGAATTGATTTGTCGTTTTGATAATTCTAATGAGCAAAATTGAAGAAACTGATGTTGGCCTAAGGGGAAAAGTTTCAATTGTGAGGAAAGATTAATAAATACGAGAGAAATTGTTGAAAAACCACAAAATTTTTCTTAACGTGTCAGTAATTGGTGCTTTTACTAGAAAATACCAATGTTTAAAGTCCCCGCCGAACAGGAATCAAGATTCAGAAGATGAATTAGTAATTGTATGAATAGTTATGTGGTTTGAGACAGCGTCATGTTTATAGCACCGCACCGAATGAAAACTCCAGAAAAAAAGATATGTGGCTGAAACACGATGCTTGTTTTCAGCGAGAGACCGGAAATAAACGTCTCGCGAAGTTTTGATTCAATCGTTACGAACGGCTTATGCGATAAATGACAACGGGGAGAGGGAGGAGCGATTTCAGCCAACAGCGGAGAAGGATATAAACGCATGTGTTGAAACAACGCATTACAACAACCAACACAACCACCGTTTGTAAGGCACCGAAAACGCCATCAGTCATTTCGATAAGCCGAAAAATTAGAGGGATCGCCGTCTGACTGTTACGTCAAGTGGCAATCTGCCAAATAACATTTCGCCACTTCAGCAACTGGGGCTTAACTGTACAGCCTACCCCTGCAAAAACAAAGGGCAATCATCATCTATAATCATTGGTGCAACCAATTCAGACAATTCTTTCCGTTTCCTACTTAATTCGATCAAATTCGTGAACCACTTTCGTTTCAGCAATGGTGCCACTTGAGCCGGATTTCTATCGAACATAATTCTCTCCGAGAATTCCTGTCAACTCGCCCATTTTATTCTCCATCTCAGCTGTGTAACCAAAACGCCAGACGTATCAAATATTCGTTCATATTGTTAATTATGTACGTACCTAGGCAGTTAGTTTCTTCCTCCTCATACAACCGTTGATTATTTACTTTCTTTTACGGTCTTCAAGACAGTCATATTATTAATGGTTCCGACTCTACCTAGGTAGTGGAAAAAAAAACCTGTTGAAACATGACAGCTTGGGAATGCTTTCTCCAGACATTGTCTTTTGAAATGGGCTGGGGTTCCTATTGAAAACTTAAATAAATGAAAGTAAAATCTCAAAATTTTCAAGAATCTCAAGAAAAAAAATTTTTAAGCCCCCTCAAAAATTTTTCTTTACGTTTCAAGGTACGTCTTATCTAAAAATCGAATACGAATTTGGCCATCCGTCCGCCGTACGCGGCACTTTTGCAACTTAGCATCGACCGATTTTAATGAAATTTGGTATGTAGGCTCCATTTGGGATCTAGTTATGCCCCGAAGATTTTGGTTGATGTAGGTCACTTCCAAGAGTTCAAAAATAAATTTTGAAAACGCCCTAACGCAAAAAAATTCGATATAAAGGTATTGTTGGTTTATTATTTTCAATAATGAACCTTTGGAATCGACCAAGAAAAAAAAAAATTTAACACCCCCTCAAAATTTGATGGTTTACGTTTCAAGGTACGTAGAATCCAAAAATCGAATAAAAATTTGGCCGGCCGTACGCCGTACGCGGCACTTTTGCCACTTAGCATTGACCGATTTTGATGAAATTTGGTATGTAGGCTCCATTTGGGGTCTAGTTGTGCCCCGAAGCTTTTGGTTGATGTAGGTCACTCCTAAGGGTTCCAAAATCAATTTTGAAATTTTGAAAACGCCCTAACTCAAAAAATTTCGATATAAAGGTATTGTTTTTCCTTCAATTTAAGATTCTATGGAATTTTTAGAATTTTTTGAGACCACGCGGAGCTCTATAGGACAAACCGTTCGCTCCCTACGAAAATTTAAGGGTTTATATTGAAATATATATATATATAAATATATATAAATCAAAACACGAGTGTGAGTGGCAAAAGAGGCCTAATCTCCGTTCAAATTTTAGCTGACCAAAATGCGATCAATGGACGGTGATTTTGATTTTTTTTTATTTAAAAAAAAAATGTTTGATTTTTTTTTCTTTTTTTTTATATTGGATGGTTGGTGATTTTGTAGACGAGTGATCTATATAAAAATAATAAACCGTTGTGTAATAATTTGCAGCGTTGTTTTCCTTCACTTTAAGATTCTATAGAATTTTTAGAATTTTTTGAGTCCATGCGGAGCCCTATAGGACAAACCGTTCGCTCCCTACGATAATTTAAGGGTTGGACTTACGATAAATCAGAAACACGATCGTGAATCGCAAAAGAGGCCTAATCCCTAATGTTTTTCTTCAAGTCGGTTGGTGGTAACAATGGCAAAGCCGTGTTCTTTTCAGACGAGTGATCTATATAGAAAAATAATAAAATTTTTGTGTAATAATTTGTAGCGTTTTGACTTGAATTTTTAAAATGTTTATTTTCAGAAGATTTTCGATTTGCACTAGCAAGAGTTGCTTGAAAATTCAACTCTCTTTTCAAATATTTTTCAAATTTAGATTTACTTGGTAGATAACAGGAGTGTGGTAAGTAAAGTAAACAACAATCTCAGGTTCAATTTTCGTCCGACTGCCATCCCTGGCGTCGTGAACGTCATCACCTGTCTTCCTGTGGGAAGATCAGAATTGGTTCGATGAATTCGCTCATGGCTACGTATTGCCTTTCCCTCTTAAGTGGAGAAAAGTTCACCAAAGGCCCAACCTGGAAAATTATCAGAACCTGCGATTTTGCCCACAACCGGTCACCAATTGAGGAATTTTCTTTCAAACGGGCTTATATCCACTTGGAATGTTTTGTGGGAAAATTATAAAAACTAATTTCATGGCGAAGGAAGTTGTTGAGGGTTCCCAAATTTCCTAAATTGTTTGTTCATAGAACTATTGATTGTGAGACCAAATTTCGAAATTTCGGCATACGTTTAGAGGGAGACTTGGCCATTTCTTATTTGGATATAAACCCACTTGATGAAAAACGATGGATATGAGCCACTTCGAAAAAAGCGAGTTTTTATTTGTGTGAAGAAAAGTCTCATTTGCATTTCCTTTTATCTGTTCACCCATTATTTTCAATAATGAACCTTCGGAATCGAGCAAGAAGAAATATTCTAATCCCCCTCAAAATTTGATGGTTTACGTTTCGAGGTATGTAAAATCCACAAAACGAATGAAAAAAGTAAGCCGTTGTGTTGGAAAATTAGATTTTTAGCAAGCGTTTAAAGCATGAAATAAACCGTTTCAGAAGGAATTCAACTCGTGAGGCCTTATCCAAAGATTCAGAATCCGTGAAAAAAACAAGAAGTGTAAAAAATAGATATAAGCCCGTTTGAAAGAGAGACCGATCTAATTGAGATAATCACCCTAGCCTAAACTTCGGTGATCTTTTCAGGAATGGGTTCATAAAACCAGTTAAATAACATCAAGTTGAAAAAAAATTAAGTATAATTATTAAATTAAGAAATGATTAAATTAATATTAATATATTAAATTAATATTAATATATTAAATTAATTATAAATAATTAAATTAAGAAAACACGAAAAATAATGTAATTTAGAAAAAAAATTGAAAAACAAGGGGTTAAAACAAAATTACTATTACGAATTTTTGCTGGGAATAATTTGTAGACTCGAACCGAGAAGTTTACACCCAGAAGTGTAGATGGTGGTTGTTGATGGTGGTCTCTGCGCTTGCGCTAACTCTAAATTTCCAAAAACCTGGCTCTTTCCTCCAAACCTGATCACGCGATTCCACTCAACATTACTAAGCCTTAAATTTCGGCGGAGTGACGGTCATGATAATTTCACATCTTCATCGTGATCAGATCAGTGAAGGCACACCCTTCTTACAAATCGTTCTACAGGCGTAACTTCCATAATTTGCATTTGATTTCATTGAAAGTTGTTGGCTTCGGCCCAATTGGTTCGCCATTCACCATTAACTCATTGCAGTCAGATTTTCTTGATCGAACCTTCTATATTGTCATGTTATAGACAGTATAGAATATGAGCTATGTGCCATATCTAGCTTGACAGGAATTTATCGAACCCTGTGTAACACATGTTTGAATAGTTGAACGAAAAATGTAATTTTCTAGCTCATCCACACGAGCAGAGGATACGAGAATTTTATCGAGATAGATGATGTACGCATATCTCCCTCCCCACCCCCATCACCAGGTACTGCGAATCAATCAATGGCGAGGGAAATTTATCGAGTGGGAAGGGACAAAGTTGCAAGTCAGCGGCCTTGGATCGAGATGGGAGCTCACCAAGTTAGTGTGCCTCTGGAACTGCCTCGTTGTCAAAATTGGGAGAAGTGGCTCTGAGATTGAAGGATGTGAAGGAAAGCTTCCACGACGGCATTTCAAACTGCGAGACAGAAAGAAATTGAGCGAAAGTGTGTGGAGCTAACAAATTTCTATGTTAGACTTTCTTCTCTCCGACTTGAAAGTATAATTGTAAAACGCTGCAAAGTATTACTCAAAGGTTTATTATTTTTTCTATACAGATCACTCGTCTGCAAAGAACACAGCTTTGCCATTATTACTACCATTGCCAACCACGTACCTACTTCACAATCAAGTTTATTCGGAGGAAATAAACGCTTCACACTCAGTTCAAAGAAACAGGGAGTTGAGGTTACCCTAACTTGATTACTGGTTGCTAAGGACTCAAACTGAGTACAACTCGAAGAAATGGAAAACGATTCCATTTTGTTCAGCTAAAATTAGACCGGAGATTGGGCCTCTTTTGCGATTCACACTCGTGTTTCTGATTTATTCTTTAAGTTCTCATAAGGATCGAACGGTTTTTCCTACAGAGTTCCGGGTGGTCTCTAAAAATTCAAATATTATTTCAAATTGGTGAATAAACAATACCTCTATTTCTAGAGTTTTCGAGCTAGGGCACTATTGAGCATTTCAACCCTTAATTTTCACCCCTTAGAAGTGACTGACATCAACCAAAAGCTTTGGAGCACAACTAGACCCCAAATGGAGCCCATATACCAAATTTCATCAAAATCGGACCATATCGGCGGACGGAACGAAAAATGTTTTTTTCGATTTTCGGATTCTACGTACCTTAAATAAAATAAAATAAATGATACGTAAACCATCAAATTTTGAGGGAAGATAAGGAAAAAATCATCATTGAAAAAAAAAAGAAAAAGAAAGATTTTCTTGGTCGATTTCAAAGGTTTCAAATAATAAACCAAAATACTTAGTTGTTTCTGGCATCAGAATCGGATTTAGCACCCTCGTGAGTCCCTATTCGCCCATTTTGGAAAACTTACTTATAAATATTGAAACGAACTTGGAGAAGAGCCTCGTTGTGCCCTGTGATCGTTCGTCGTTGGGTTTCAATGCTTAGATCTCGCTTGGAGTCCCAGGCTAGATTTAAGCTTTACTTGGAGGTTTTGTTAACCGCGAAACTTCAACAAAGCAGAAGATTACTACTAAATCCAGTTCCCTTATATCGTCTTCACTTTTTATTACTCCTAGTCAAATTCATAATCTCCGTCTTCCAATGTCCCTCAGGTACCACATGGATGCAAGAAATGGTGTGGCTCATGAAGAACAATTTTGATTTTAAAATCATCAGTGAAATCATCGCAATTCAGCGAGTACCGTTTCTGGAGTAAGTAGTTAGTTTACTTATTATTATAGTATAATATACTATAATAATAAGTAAACTCCATATTATGGAGTAACATTATTACTTCTATTACAGTAGACTGGATTTTTTCTTAGGTATTATAAAGTTTTAAATACAGCTATTCTGAAACCTTATCGTTCAAGAATAGATGGATGAATGAACTTAAATTTTGCTGACAATTCATTCAACCGTATATTTTAGGCTACTTTTTGTGACTTCTTCTCCTATTCATTATTATAAATCCTAGAACTCTCCTACATTTTTTTCAAGTTTAAAAATCATGAACCGATCTGAAAAAAATCAGACAAATAATTATAACTGGTGTTTTGACATTTTATGTCTTTACTCTGGCACAAAAACAAAAAAAAACGTCACGATTATTGCTCACGAAAATGTTTAATGATATCCAATTACTACCAAGTCTTTGCTACGAAACTTTATCTTCGTTATTCGTGTTCGTAAAAAAATCGTTCACCTTTCGATTGAAATCCCTAAATTTAAGCAGGAAAATACATGGTGTAAGCCTAACTGTTCTGCCCTACGCTACCAATTGATTCTACAACTAATTTGCAACAAAAAATGTCTCATAGAAAATTTTTTAAACGCTTTGTTTTCAATTCATTTCAACTTTAAACATTTTTTCTCGTTATTTGGACCTTACGTCATTGAATCGGTCATAACACCTTTAATTTGCCGTGTAATAACAGTCAGTTATTGTTCGTTACTGATGATGACCTAACCGTCGAAATCGAAACTTGTAACTCATTATTTTCGTGGAAATAGACAACGTTCTACTCAACTCCGTTTTTATTAAAATGGTTTTCCACAATCTCATCGCGAGTGATTTTATTCGTATCCATTGAAGTTTTGAGTCAACATTTTTCAGTCCAGAGAGGATCATATTGATCATTCGGGTGTGGCCCGTTTTCGATTGAGCTGGGAATTTCATGTAATCAAGAGTTTTCTTTTCGCTTAGTAATATTAATTTTAATTCACTGTACTTCAATGTCTCGAAATCAAATTTCGTAGGAATTTTCAGGTCTGAAGTAGCCAAGCCTACGATAACAGTATTGTGATCCTTTCTCAGGCATATTGGTGGATCTTAGGAGACGACCACGAAAATGGTTTCTCGTTTCACCAACCCTCGTTAATTGCTTTTAAAATACCGAAGTGCGAATAACTCAATAATTGGGTTACAAACCCATGAAATTATCACACAATGGATTATTTTAGCGTCATATAATTAGATATTCTGCCTCGTTCACGCTCCTCCATAGACAACAAGAATGGTGATATTCCTTTTTTCGTGCAAGTGCCTACCTAATAATTTATCCTGAAGATCCATACTCTCCCAAGAGTAGGTCTGTCTTGTTTGATTCGTAATTTATTATTACAAAAAATTGTAATTGTGTTATTCTTCGGTACACGAAGTCTGCAACCCCCCCCCCCCCTCAGCCTCCAGTCCTTACAAAGTATTTGACAGTTCCTTCGCAGGGTTGGTTACAATATCTCCATTACTCTTTGTTGGACGAATGATGAGTCAGAAACACGAGTCTGAATTGCACATGAAAGTTCGTTGACGAGCCAAATTACACCTGATAAAAGCATTCTTGTTTCGTTTGTTCGATAATGGATTTCACTTCATCCACATGTGCATTCATTCATGAACCCACAACTTTGGGATAACAAAGTTTTGCTGGCAGGAACTTTCTGTCAAAATAAACTTGATTGTCAAGCCTGCACTGCAATATGGTTGATGGGTACTATTGATGCAAAAGCCGTGTCTTTCGCAGACGGGTGATCTCTACAGAGATATAATTTACCGTTTCGCAATATTTTCAGCTCTTTTCTTTTCACGCTTCGTTACATTTTATTACTATCGTGATCATCATCATTCTGTCAGATTTCATTTGAGACTAAACGCATATCCCTGTTCAGGAAAAATTTCAATGAAGCTCTTGAAACGCTCGTATTTCATATCATCACGAGGTGAGTCAAGGTGGAAATTGAAGAGTGAAAAATAATATTACAAGAATAAAAATAATCTGAAACTATGTTTAAAGGAACGTTAATATGATTTTCTTGATATCCTGGTCTTGTTACAATGTCATTGAAAACACGATGATGGAAGACGTTTTTGTTCTTTTCACGACGAACCAAGTAGGGGAATCGTTGCAATTAATATTTTGAATTCGGTTACAGAATTTAAGCTTGAATTTTAATAGCAAGGGAAACCTCGCATTTTTTCAATAGCAAATTGAACTACGAGAACCCATATTTTTTCAAGATGCAAAAACAGTAAAAACCGTGCTAGAATCTCCGCTTTCCAATTGAATCAGTGAGAATGACAACAGTACATGTCCCTAATCAGCTTATCGAGATATCAGGTGTCAGGTGGTAAGTATAAGTCCATGGACTCCTACTGTTTTTTCCCTCAATCATTTTCATTTAGGCTCTGTTCAAGCTTACCGAGTGTGGTTAGCATACTGCTCTTGTGCTCAATGCGTAGTTCTACTGGTTACAACCTACAAAAAGCCATTTTTCAACAACCGTCAAAAATGGACTTGTACTGTTTTTATTCTCATCGATTCAATCGTGTAATTAAAAAATATTTTAGAACCAAATTTAGGGGAGAACTTTGTGTTTGAACGCGGAAAAACGTGCATTTTTTCAACGAAATCATTGCTCCGCCTTGAAGGTCTGAGGGGTCGGCGCCGCAGTAGACCGCGAGACCTCTGGAAAAAGGAGGCAGGAGAGATGATTTCGTTGAAAAAATGCACGTTTTTCCACTTTCAAACACAATTTTCTACCCTAAATTCGGTTGTAAAATATTATTTAATTATTAGAAAATCGGAGATTCTGGCACATGCTCCGCATGATCTCAAAAAATTCTAAAAATCTATAAAATCTCATATTGAAGGAATAACAATACCTTTATATCGAAATTTTTTGAGTTTGGGCGTTTTCAAAATTTCAAAATTAATTTTTGAACCCTTAGAACTGACCTACATCAACCAAAATCTTCGGGACACAATTAGACTCCAAATGGAGCCAACATACAAAATTTCATCATAATCGGTCAATGCTAAGTGGGGAAAGTGCCGCGAACGGCTTACGGCCAAATTTTTATTCGATTTTTGGAATTGGAATTTTTTGAATTGCCAAATTTTTTGCTACATTCTACCTTGTAACGTAAACCATCAAATTTTGAGGGGGTGTTGAAAAAAAATTTTTCTTGGTCGATTCCAAAGGTTCATTATTGAAAATAATAAACCAAAAAGAGAAGTTATACACCCAAATCATATTCGAGCTTTCAACATTTTAGTGTTTTATTTCAAGGAGGCAAATGGAACACTACGAAAGTACGATTAGCTTGCCCTCTAATAGAGGGAAAAACAGAGAAGAATGAAAATAAAAAAAGGTTGAAGAGGCAGGGAGCGACAAAAAAGAAGAAAAAACAAGCTACTTCGAAAAGTTCTGAGTTTAATGGAGTAAAAGAATATCGTAAAAGTGTGTCATCGCGAAGGAAGTGTTTCAAACAGCTAAGCACCTGGGCTTGTTAATTACACTGCGACATCTTACCCCCTATTCCAAAGCAACAGTTAAGGAAAACACTTAGGGAAGAAGAAACATGATTTCTTCCAAGTTGTCTCATTCAGCTAAAAGGATGATCAACATTCATCAGCAATAACCATCTCGTTACATAAAGACGCATGTTGACTGATGTTCTATCAACAGTAACGTGTTATCAACATCATAAAAGATTGAACATCATTATTTTAAATGAACGTAAACCAACGATCTTCAACTTGGTAGGTCTTACGTGCAGGTGAAAAGACCTGAAGTCAACGAGGGTTTTCAGGTGACGTTGTGAATTTTAGGGTAAAAGTACGAGGTAACGGGAGGACAATATTATTCCACATATCCCGGTCTCTTCAGTTTGTCTTTACTTTTCAATCATCCCTCGGACAACGATTTTTTGGTCATGAGAAGAAAGAGAGAAGCGTAAAATATGAAAAGGACTTGGTTTGACTACGACCACCTACCCTTTTGACATTCACTTTCCTGGAAGTTAGTTGGAAAAGGTCTGGGGGATCCAATTGGATTGGGTGACTGTAAATTGAGTGAGCACCCCCAAGAGGGAAGCCGAACAAATAGAGGCGTAATAGTGGTCAAATAGGACACCACCTATTCTAACATGATGCAAATAAAGGAGAAAGACTCGGTGTTAGACGGAGAGGAGAGAGGATTTGCCTTTTCCACCTCTCATTTCCTGGCAGAGTGATCCAAAGTTCTACTAAAACCCTCACGTTTCAAGCCAGCCCCATGACCAGACCAACAAACATTGTGGGAACAGCCGCCGTGCTCGGGCGAATTCCAACCCATGTCAAGCTCCTAAATTATGATTGGATGGTGGGTTTTAATTTAAATAAACCTCACGCCACATAGCATTAGGGGCATAGTAATGTAAGGGAAAAACCACATTCAAAACGTGGAAATTTCATTCCTAGTAAGTATTAAACGCCTCAGGTCACTTCGAACGCCGGTTAACCGAGTATTTCTCCGCAGCAACGATATTATAAGCCACTCATTTTCTGATATAGTTCATCTCTTCATTTTCCTGTAACCTAAGGATGAAAGGCAGAGTTTCTTTTGAAATTTTGCAATTAGTCAGGTACCGTCAACCGGGGTGATATGAATCAGCCGGGGTGATATGGATACTTGGGAGGAAGCAACGCTTTTAGCGATTACAGCGCTACCTGGTGACGTTTGGATGTGATCTGGTAGCAGAATATTGAACTAGGCATTTTGCTTCACCACCTTCATCCATGATTCAGTCGATTCGAGGATGCTAGAAGGTCATCCATGAAGATTTTCAGATCCATAGAAACGCCGCACTTTAGTGTTGTTTGTTTACGTTCATCTGTGTAGCCAACCTATGACCAGAAAACTTGATCTGCGAATTTTTTATCATATCAACAACTTCTCATGAAAAGAGGTCGATTTTGATTTTTGTTTCAACTTAAAACCCCCCTTGTCAGTGATTGATTTTGTGAATTTCGGAGTTTTTGAGGGGTGGAGTGGATCGGGTGAAAATGTCTCGACATTACCAGGTCATTGGGCATCTCAAAAGAGCACGAGCACTTATTACTTGGGACACTGTCAATGATTATTTTACTGAACTGAAGAGCAGTCAAAAAAGAAAATGAAAGGTTAAAAAAAAGAAAAGGGCTTTGAAATGAGGAAATTGACGGTGCATTCAGGCTTCGATGGAGTGAAGCCTGAATGCACCGTCAATTTCATAATTTCAAAGCCCTCTTCTTTTTTTAATCTTTCATTTATTCGATCTTCTATTTTTAAAAATAATTTTAGTGATTCATTTCACCTCGTTACTGGATTGGAGTGAATTTTACATCGGTTTTTGGCTTTGATCCATATCACCCCGACTAACGGGGTGATATGGATAATGTTTCATTAAAAAAATAAAAGTGAAAAAAGGTGCAAATCGCAAAAATTGACATGGTACCGTCTTCTTGACATCTCAGAGAATCTATATTCGGAAAGCCAGCTCGCTCTAAAAAACAGTGGGGTCTAATTTTTCAATAAAAACTGCAAAAAATGATCCATATCACCCCGGTTGACTGTACTCCAACGAGATGGAATCCCAAGGAGAAGAATGAACTGATGAGTTATCCCCGAAATGTAGCATCATGTATCGCGCACAGCGTATTATAAGATCCCCAGAATCGGATGAAGAAACTATAAAGTTATTGATTCAGGCAGAGCCAACGAGTGATGAATTGTATTGATCAAGTTGGATAATACTGCAAGAAGCGAAAGCGCGCAGAGGTACGAGGGTCGGTTTTCAACATTCGGTCCGGCACGAGAGTGATTGATCGGCGTGTCAATGGCACCTGACTTATCAAACCAATCAGGAGTGACACTTGAGACTTGAAAAACTTCCTCGAGTTAGCCTGGTTATAATTAATTCCCAGCTCTTAGAGCACGAAAAGAGCGGAGACGAAGAGCGGGGTTGGCTTGAAATATGCGGGGATTTTGGAAAACCGATCATCCCCTTCTGTAGCACTACATAACTTTTTATTGGAACATAATGCTTGCTGTAGCCCAGCGTAGCAACATTTTAGTAGGTTGTTCTAGCTCCTAGAATTCCAGTCATTTTGAATCATTCATAGTAGTACTTGCTCTCAATTTTCTACAAACTTAGGAGCACTTTTTACAGTGTTCTACCAATTATCATTTTCCATCACACTGATATTGAAGCTGCTGATGGACTGATTAGGCTCCATACGGAGGACAGACGATGGTTATTACAAGTGTATCTGCTTTAGACAGAATTAATGTAAATAGGCGGGAACGGAGAAAGACTTTCCCAATGTAATAGAAGAAAACGATAAGAATAAAATGAGTTACTCAGATTAGGGAAGACCAGATTCCATTGATAGCACTGCCCGAGTGGAACACATCGTTCACTACTACTGTGGCTTGAAATGAGGAGTCGAAGTGATTCATGCATTTTTCGCACTTATCTCCATGTCATTAACTAAACGGTTTTTCCTCGTAGTTGACTGATTTTGATGAGGTTTGCGGGTTCTTTCTCGTTATTTGATCATCTATCAGCAGTAATTTAAGTAAATGTTAAACTAAAAAAATTATATTTCGATTATTCTACCAATGTGAAATTTAAAATGTATGTAGCTGATTTCAAAATAGTAATTTCACATTGTAGTATAAAGAATGTCACCAATCACATCGAAGTTAGATGAGTGTGAAAACTTTTCAATGGTCGTTCCAACAGATTTCTCAATCAATTGGTCTCCAGAAATTATGAAGCGAATAACTTAATCATGTTCTGAATGGCTGGTTTGTAAGGAAAATGTCCGGTTCACCATTTCTTGGATTTTAGGGAGTAAATAGATCAAGCCCTGGGCGTGAATCCAGTTTGACTGATGGTTCAGCACAACCATATCTACTTGGCAGCATATTCCTTCATGTGTAGAATTCTAGTAGATGATGTTCCTCAATTTAAAGTTATCATCCTTTTAATAACTCAAGTTCAAAGTCATAGATATGAATCTAGTTTGATTAAGGGTACTTACTTAGAAGAATTTTTTTTTGAAAAAAAAAAAAAAAAAATCGATTATTTGAAAACATTCCCAAATTAATTTACACAATGTACTGAATCGATTGCTCCAAGAATGATTTAGAAAAGACATTGGGAAGTAGACTGAAAATACGTTCAAAGTCGGGTATCTCAATGTACAACTGCGCCATAGGCAGGACCGTCTCCCTCCTCCACAGCGAATGCCGCATACTTCGCAGCTCACTAGTTTAGAAAGGGCGTCTCCCAAGGATTCAATATCAATGTAAAGTGTGTTTTCAGTCTCATGATTATCATAATCAGCAATAGTTACTGATAATTTTCTCTCGGAAGATGATGGTGGGGAAGCTGAGGCAGGAGTACTAACCATATTCACTTCTTCTAGGTTCACATGAGGGGCATGCTCCACAACAGAGTTGTCTTGGTCCTCCTGAGAGGTTCTTGGACGACCGGATTCTAAAGAAAAACGCCCACCTGGTGATTTCATAACAATTTTTTTGAAAATACGTTTCGATCTTGGCATTTTGTCAGCAAAAATAACGAAAAACGAGTTCACTACTTGACAACAACAAATCAGATGGGGAAGGTTTAAAAAGCAACGTTATGATACCAAAGCCACTCAGAAGGTTTCTTTGAATCATGGAAGGTTTAGATAATAAATTGATACTCGAAAACCACAGTTTTTAGACAGAAACAACGACATGAACGGGCGGGAAAGATTGAATTTCAAAATTCGCCTCTCCTGAAAAATTAAATTTTTTATCACAAAAGTACCTTTTTCTCTGGCTCTAACCAATAAAATTGAATGCAATTTTTTCTATGCGTGTAGACGAGTTTTTGAAATGCGTAGAGGATCTGAAAAAATAATTTGTTTAATGTAAACATTTCACTAAAGTTTTTTATTGTTTGTGTAACATAGTACTAATTGTTGTGTATACAGTAATTCTAAAAGTTGTCTGACTAAAAGTTACAAAATATTACCAATAACAACTCCTAAAATGTTCAAATTGATATCTCCAGTAGATTCGGAGAAAAATGTAATTGAATATGGCAACTTTTTGGGCGTTTCTCGATATGAAAAAAAAAAAAAAAAATCATTCTACCCTTAAAGTTTCAGAACTGCCATATCTAGTTGGTAGGAAATGCTTTCATGTGTCAAATTTCAGTAAATGTTGTTCCTCAATTTAAAGCTGTCATTCTTCGAATCACTCAAGCGCAAAGTAATGGATAATTTCATGATCCTACTCAGTAGGGCCGAATAAAAAAAAAGTCTGCCAAGTGGGTGTGGCACATAGCTTCCTCGTATCCATAACCCGATTATATAGATGATCCGATGCTTAGTAGTTAATCTCAAAACACCAATCTGTGAATACCATTCACTACTCTCATAAGGGGTCATCTAAATACTAATCTGTAACATCCCTGAAATTTTCATTGAAATTGGATGGAAAATGTAGAAGTTGTGGCCGTTATAAGGAAATTCACGTTTACGCATGCGCAGTCGCTTCTATCAGTCCGGGGATGATGATTTTCATAGGGGACCGTCTAAACACCAACCCGCATAATACCTGAAAATTTCATAGAAATCGGACAATAACTGTTGAAGAATCAAGTCCACGTCGTTATTATGATTATTTTCAACAGGTGTTGTTTTTACTTTTGTAGTTAAGAAATGAAATAAATGTTTCTCATTCTGTGAGAAAAAGTTGAATTGAATACCTAGTGTGTTTATTATAAAAACAACTCTGCAAGAGGTTATGGGCCCAGCACGCTTCCACTGTGCCATTTAAAGAAATCTTTATATGGATTAAAACAATCAGGGAGGCAATGGTACAGAAAATTGGATGAAACCATTACTAGTGTCATTGGTATGACTGCAACAAATTCCGATCCGTGTGTATATACCTGTAATGAAGGAGATGATAGAGTTTATTTGGCTGTTTACGTAGATGATTTGACTCTTGCTTCGAAAAATGAAGAAAAACTTGTAGAAATTAAAGAGAAAATAATGAATACTTTTAAAACCAAAGACATGGGACGCATTCATTACTGTTTAGGCATTGAATTTAATTATGAAAAGAGAGGTATAATGCACCTATCCCAACGTAAATACATTCTTGAGTTACTCGAAAGATTCGGAATGGAAGAATGTAAACCTATCGCGACACCTATCGAATCCAACAACGAATTTCAAGAAGAATGCACAGTTAAAGAGATGAAACAGTTTCCGTTCAGATCACTAATGGGGTCTCTTTTGTACTTGGCTATTGGCACACGACCAGACATTTGCTTTGCAGTGAATTTCATGAGTCAATTCAATACTAAATACAATGAGACACATTGGAGGGCTGCAAAACGAATCCTCAGATACCTTAAAGGGACGCTGGATACGAAGTTAACTTATAGAAAGTCTGATGAGCCATTGTGCGGATTTGCAGATGCGGATTGGGGTAATTGCAGTTTGGATCGACGATCCTATAGTGGCATGCTCTTCCAGATGTCTAGCGCAGCAATCTCTTGGAAGAGCCGAAAACAACGATCGGTCGCTACATCAAGTACCGAAGCTGAGTATTACTGCATGACTGAGGCAATCAAAGAAGCATTGTACTTGAAGAGATTTTTGAGAGATCTGGGTCATCCACCTGTGGGGGCGATTACCATCTATAATGACAACCAAGGAGCTCAGAAGCTAATCGAAAACCCGGTTCATCACTCAAGAACGAAACACATCGATATCAGGCAAAAGTTCATAAGAGAAGCAGTTGATAAAGAAGATGTGAAGTTCTCGTACATGCCAACAGAACAGATGCCGGCAGATCTTTTGACGAAAGGAATACCGCGACCTAGAGGTGAAGATTGCAAACGGGCAATGGGACTAACGACATGCACTTGAGGGGACGTGTTGAAGAATCAAGTCCACGTCGTTATTATGATTATTTTCAACAGGTGTTGTTTTTACTTTTGTAGTTAAGAAATGAAATAAATGTTTCTCATTCTGTGAGAAAAAGTTGAATTGAATACCTAGTGTGTTTATTATAAAAACAACTCTGCAAGAATAACTTCGTATAGTTATGCGCGTTACAAGGAATTCATGACAGACACACGGACAGACAGACAGACACATAGACACGGAACCTAAATTGTTCAGAAAGGTCAAAAACGCAAAACGCGAGTGAAAATTTTGATTTTGGAGAACTTTTTTTTTCGTCCTTGAAAAGTGAAAACAAAGCTTCCGCTACCTTGGTAGACTCGGAAGCAAAATAAAGTATCTTAGAGTACTGACGAAGGAAGAAATAATACGGACACAACTTTCAATTAGTCACTCAACACAAGAAGTGAGATTTTTATTGGAAACTGATAAACAATGATTACTAAATTTAGGGGTGGTCTGGCTGCCTCGTTCTTTCACCACTTTTCTTAAGGTATTTGGTGCGCTGAATCCGAATCTGACGTCAGTTTTTTTGTTTATGTCGGATTTTCAAGATATAGCTAGTTTTAAGATTTTTCTAGTTCTCACTTTTCTTCAAGTTTTTAGTGAGCACTCATCTTGCTCAAATCTCCTCAAAAAGTACTCAGACTTATTGGAAATTTCATGTAGAATCCGAATATGTACTTAGTTTTTAAGTAAAGTTGTGTTAAACCCCCTATTTTCCACAAAACGTATCAAAAAACACCGGTTCTCAACGTTTTTTCTTCGGGTTTTCCCTTACATTTTGCCACTTGAAAAAAAATCAAGGCTAAAAAAAATTTTCTCGGGTTTTTACTTTGTAGGGGGGGCACCCCAGAGGAGAATGAGACCAATCGGAGCCTCCTAAACCCATTAATATCGAAGGAATGAGCTTTTTCATGGCACTGAGATGAAAATTCAAAAAACCATTAATTAATTTTTCGAGATAAGTATGTGCGTTCCTAAATCTGTTTTCCTCAAATGGATTTTCCTTACTTCTACATTTTTATACTTGTCACCTATTAAGAGTAAGATCGAAAATAGGTACTCATAGGGGGAGTAAATCATAATTGGGAAACTCTTGTTTTGTTAAGTGATTTTAATTCAGTTTTACAAACGAAACACAATAAACTGCAGAAAAGTTAACGGTGTGAATCTGTTTTATGAAGGCTCAGATGAATCAATAGTTGGTATAATGTTAAACAACCAAACTTTGGTTATTCCTCCACCTCAGAGGTTCCACCATGATATGAAAACCATGGAAGAACGGTACAAAGGGTATTGGGAAGTTCACATGGAGGCGGACTATTGTTGGACCTTAAAAAGAGATTTACCTCAGGCGGCGAAGTTCCCTCTACAATGATGCCGGCGATGAAACCTCTGAGGTGGAGGAATAACCAAACATTTTACCAACTTTTGATTCATCTGAGCCTTCATGAAACAGATTCACAGCGTTAACTTTTCTGCAGTTTATTGTGTTTCGTTTGTAAAACTGAATTGAAATCACTTAACAAAACAAGAGTTTCCCAATTATGATTTACTCCCCCTATGCGTACCTATTTTCGATCTTACTCTTAATAGGTGACAAGTATAAAAATGTAGAAGTAAGGAAAATCCATTTGAGGAAAACAGATTTAGGAACGCACATACTAATCTCGAAAAATTAATTAATGGTTTTTTGAATTTTCATCTCAGTGCCATGAAAAAGCTCATTCCTTCGATATTAATGGGTTTAGGAGGCTGCGATTGGTCTCATTCTCCTCTGGGGTGTCCCCTCTACAAGGTAAAAACCCGAGAACATTTTTTTTAGCCTTGATTTTTTTTTCAAGTGGCAAAATGTAAGGGAAAACCCGAAGAAAAAACGTTGAGAACCGGTGTTTTTCGATACGTTTTGTGGAAAATAGGGGGTTTAACACAGTTTTACTTAAAAACTAAGTACATATTCGGATTCTACATAAAAGTTCCTATAAGTCTGAGTACTTTTTGAGGAGATTTAAGCAAGATGAGTGCTCACTAAAAACTTGAAGAAAAGTGAGAACTAGAAAAATCTTAAAACTAGCTATATCTTGAAAATCCGACATAAACAAAACAACTAACGTCAGATTCGGATTCAGCGCACCAAATACCTTAAAAAAAGTGGTGAAAGAACGAGGCAGCCAGACCAACCCTAAATTTTGTAATCTAGTGTAATTCATACAAACCACTACCAAGCGTTGCTTCCTTAACAATCAACAACAATATAAATCTAGTTTGATTAAAGCTTCAGCAATTGCATATCAGGATTCATTCTTGTGTTCAATTCTAAGCCACCATCAAGTCGCCCGTTCTTTCGTCAGTGATGTCATGATGTTTCCGCGAATATGAAGAAGTCACTGCCCTCTTTGACCTTGGTTTCAAATCCTGTGCCCTCTCTTACACTGGATTTGGCGGTCAAACGACAGTAGGGGTGATTTGATGGGAGGAGTGTGAGAAAGTAAACCTTGACGAGAAGGGGCGACACGGAGGGAGCCGTTTTCACTTGTTGACCAACCCTCCTCTCTCCTCTTGAACACACCATCAACCTCAGTCGCCGACATACTGTCGGTTCTTCCCGCGCCGCCCTTCACGTCCGACCGCACCACCACAGGCGTCGAACGACCTCAAATCTAATTCCGTGTTGCTGACTGAGGGGGCGATGACGAGTTGGAGGAGGGTGGCGACCGCGTGCTCGCCAAATGGCGTCTGATCCCCCGTCCCGGGGTCAACCGTCTGTGCGAGCTCTGATGTATGTAGATTATGTGGACTTAGAAACTCCCCTCCACACCATCCGCGTCGTGTCCCAGAGCCGCGGTTAGTCTCAAGGTGCCAACGGGACTGACTTTTCGTCCACACTCATTAAGAATACATCCAAATGTTAGATGAATGTTTGTCTAATTCCACAACCGTATCAAATCATAGTAGTCGAACCACGATTCATCTACTAACGATCTCCCACCAACATCTGGTCGAACATCCCGCATTTACATAAGTTCCACAAGTCTCTAGCCACATGTGATTCCAACACCCAACCATCCATTACAGACTAGAGGTAGGCGCACACTAGAGGCGGGCCGAATCGCAGCGGTAAAACGCTGCAAATTATTACACAATGGTTTATTATTTTTATATAGATCACTCGTCTGCAAAGCCACCAACCATCCAACATGAAGAAACAAGTCGATCGCATTTCGGTCTGCTAAAGTTTGAACGGAGATTAGGCCTCTTTTGCGATTCACACTCGTGTTTCTGATTTATCGTACGTCCAAAACTTAAATTCTCGTAGGGAGCGAACGGTTTGTCATACAGAGCTCCACGTGGTCTCAAAAAATTCTAAAAATTCTATAGAATCTTGAATTGAAGGAAAAACAATACCTTTATACAGGGTGTAACGGTTAAGGTCGTACAACCGGCCAGGGTTCGATTCGACAACTAATTTGTGACTTTTTTGGTCTTTTGAATTTTTTTCTTAACCCCCTTAAAATCGGACTTTATTCACTTCCAAGATTCTTTTCGTATTTTCGACCTTACGCCATTAAAACCATAACTCCTTTGTTTTTTCATGTAAAATTCAAATGTAATTATACCGTTGGAAACAGCGTTAAATTTTCTATCTCCCTAGTGTTAAATAAAACTTTTTAAAGAAGACCAGGATGTTGAAAAATGAGCCCGAATAGTAAAATCTCGAAAATCTCGGAAATTTTTCGTTTTTTCAAACGTTTGTATCACTAACTGAAACTGCCGGTTAAGTTTTCACTGTTACCCCAAAAGTTGACCCAAAATCTCAGCTTTCCAACGGTATGGTCATACTATTGTTTACAGTGGACTAATGGTGTAAAATCCTCGTTCCCGTGCCAAAAACCGTGGACCTTCCAGTAAAAATCGACGTTTTTCGCGAAAGACATTTTTACCCTAAAATGAGTCAGGCAGCCATCTTCTCGTACTTTGTCTCACTGAGTCAAATGATTACACGAGACTTATCGAAAAAGCAGTCAGTGATTTCTTGTCCAATTCACTTTTCGAAAATTGTCTTAATTTCTGTTAATTTGTATGCCAATTTTTTATTACTAGATCGGCCAAGTTAAACGTTACTACCGTTGACAATAAGGTCGAAGGTATGTTTTTAATGTCCATCCTCCTCCCCACATCGCAAGTAATCAAACCACCCTGTTCATAATAACCTGTCTAAAACAAAATAGCAGTTCATAAAACTCATACACTCATAAAACGGCATACAAATAAACAGAAATTAAGACAATTTTTCGAAAAGTGAATTGGACAAGATATCAGTGACTGCTTTTGGTTTATTATTTTCAATAATGAACCTTTGGAATCGACCAAGAAAAAACAAATTTTAACACCCCCTCAAAATTTGATGGTTTACGTTTCAAGGTACGTAGAATCCAAAAATCGAATAAAAATTTGGCCGTCCGTCCGCCGTCCGCCGTACCCTTTCCGCCGTACGCCGTACGCGGCACTTTTGCCACTTAGCATTGACCGATTTTGATGAAATTTGGTACGTAGGCTCCATTCGGGGTCTAGTTGTGCCCCGAAGCTTTTGGTTGATGTGGGCCACTTCTAAGGGTTCCAAAATCAATTTTGAAATTTTGAAAACGCCCTAACTCAAAAAATTTCGATATAAAGGTATTGTTTTTCCTTCAATTTAAGATTCTATAGAATTTTTAGAATTTTTTGTGACCACGCGGAGCTCTGTAGGACAAACCGTTCGCTCCCTACGAAAATTTAAGGGTTTATATTGAAATATACCGGGTGTCCCAGAAGTTATGGTCCACCCTCCGGCATTTCCGTATTTAATTACGTAATAAAATGGGCCCAAGGCCATTTTTCATATTTTTTTGTATAGAATTCTGGAAAAATACTTTTGCGCAAAAAAATTGCGCGCAATTGTGCGCAATCGACACTAACTTTGTTTTTTCAAATGGGAACCCCCATTTTTTATTGCAGATTCAGATTCTACGTCAAATTTCATGAGAAATTCATACCTGAATCGATTTTTTTCATTGCGTGCAACTGGTACTTTTCGCGCGCACAGTGACCAGGGTGCGCAAAAGTGCTTTTTTTTAAACCCCAAGTGTGGCACATTTTTTTTCATTATTTTTGGCGCTGAATCACTCGGTGAGGTCCTTTCTTCGATTTCATCGTTATTATTCCAAATTTAGAAGGAAAAATAATGTTTTTGGACTCTATTTTCCCTCCCCCTTTCGCGACACTGGCTGGGGACCGGCTATGGCAGGATTAAAAATAAATTTCTCTCTTCTAAATTTAAAAAATGTTGGAAAGTAAGTAGGTACTACTTGATGTAAGTAGGTACTACTTGTAAGTAGGTACTACTTTGATGTAAAAAAAAAAATCAAAAAGCTTCTGATCTAAAAACCTTTGACAAAAATCGAAAGTTACTTGTTACTTGTCCGCAGGCAAAAGGAGGTAATTTCCAGCAATTGCTGTGATTTTTTATTTCATTATTATTATCTTAGTTTTTTATTACTACTTTTTTCGGAGATTTTGTAACTTTTAATTTTTTTTTTTTTTTTTGAAAATTTTGAGATGAGAAGCTTTTTGATTTTTTTTGTTTACATTAAAGTAGTAAAGTACCTACCTACTTTCCTATATTTTTTTTAAAATTTAGAAGTGAGGAATTCATTTTTAATCTAGCCACGTCCCCACCCAGCCCGAATCGCGAAAGGGTGAGGAAAAATAAAGTCCAAAAACATTAATTTTCCTTCTAAATTTTGAAAAATAACGATGGAATCGAAGAAAGGACCTCACCACGTGATTCAGCGTCAAAAATAATGAAAAAAATGTGCCACACTTAGGGTTAGAAAAAATTCACTTCTGCGCACCCTGGTCACTTTGCGCGCGAAAAGTACCAGTTGCACGCAATGAAAAAAATCGATTCGGGTATGAATTTCTCATGAAATTTGACGTAGAATCTGAATCTGCAATAAAAAATGGGGGTTCCCATTTGAAAAAACAAAGTTAGTGTCAATTGCGCACAATTGCGCGCAACTTTTTTGCGCAAAAGTATTTTTCCTGAATTCTTTACAAAAAAAATATGAAAAATGGCGTTGAGCCCATTTTATTACGTAATTAAATACGAAAATGCCGGAGGGTGGACCATAACTTCTGGGACACCCTGTATATATATATAAATCAAAACACGAGTGTGAACGGCAAAAGAGGCCTAATCTCCGTTCAAATTAGAGCTGATCGAAATCCGATCAATGGTTGGTTGTTTTTGATTTTTCTTTGATTTTCTTTTGATTTTTTTATTGGATGGTTGGTGATTTTGTAGACGAGTGATCTATATAGAAAAATAATAAACCATTGTGTAATAATTTGCAGCGTTTTTCGATAAGTCTCGTTTAATCATTTGACTCAGTGAGACAAAGTACGAAAAGATGGCTGCCTGACTCATTTTAGGGTAAAAATGTCTTTCGCGAAAAACGTCGATTTTTACTGGAAGGTCCACGGTTTTTGGCACGGGAACGAGGATTTTACACCATTAGTCCACTGTAAACAATAGTATGACCATACCGTTGGAAAGCTGAGATTTTGGGTCAACTTTTGGGGTTACAGTGAAAACTTAACCGGCAGTTTCAGTTAGTGATACAAACGTTTGAAAAAACGAAAAATTTCCGAGATTTTCGAGATTTTACTATTCGGGCTCATTTTTCAACATCTAGGTCCTCTTTATAAAATTTCATTTAACAGTAGAGAGATAGAAAATTTAACGCTGTTTCCAACGGTATAATTACATTTGAATTTTAACTGAAAAACAAGGGAGTTGTGGCTGTTTTAATGGCGTAAAGTCGAAAATACGAAAAAATCTTAAAAGTGAAAAAAGTCAGATTTTAAGGGGGTTAAGAAAAAAAAGTCATGAGACAAAAAAAGTCACAAATTAGTTGTAAAATCGAACCCTGGCCGGTTGTACGACCTTAACCGTTACACCCTGTATAGAAATTTTTTGAGTTAGGGCGTTTTCAAAATTTCAAAATTCATTTTTGAACCCTTAGAACTGACCTACATCAAACAAAATTTTCGGGGCACAACTAGACCCCAAATAAAGCCTACATACCAAATTTCATCAAAATCGATCAATGCTAAGTGGCAAAAGTGCCGCGTACGGCGAATGGGTTGATGACTTGATAATATTTTATGATCTATTCTGTTGATATGAAAAATGCGAGGATGTTTTTTTTTTTTTTTTCCTCTCCACACTTTCCTGCGACTTTAATTAATTTTTCAAAAAGCTTTCTATTAGGATTGAAAATTTCATAGAAAAAAAGTCGCGGCAAATTCCAACGGGATTGAGTCAAGGGATAGTGCCAGAAAACATTCATCGAATGCTCTAATTCCTCATTTCTCCTCTTTTTGAGAAATTCACTATTTAATGTCAAGGTTTGAGAAGAAAAATTGGAAATTATTATTGTGACGATTTTACCGAGTGCTTAGGGAAAATTTATACTTCAAAAATTATTAAAAAACGTGAATAAATCACATACTTATGCCGTGACTCGTCATGAAGAGCAATAAGACCCAACTTGTTGATATGACGGTATCCGCCCTCATAATGAGCAGGTAGTTCATCGTTAGCGTTTTGGGTGAAATGAGTTATTAACATAAATGATCGCGGAACTTGCCCTCTGGTGATCTGTATGAGGCTTGTGAGGTCAGGAAACCTATTTAAACATGCTTAACGACTATCTGGGGATAGGTTCTTGCACTCCTTTCCAATACTAATAGTCGTTCGTTTTTTCAATTTTTTACACATACTCATAGTACTGTGGGACGGCCACATTTTGGTTTATTACTTTCAAAAATGAACCTTTGGAATCGACCAAGAAAAAAAAAATGTTCAACACCCCCTCAAAATTTGATGGTTTACGTTTCAAGGTACGTAGAATCCAAAAATCGAATAAAACGCTGCAAATTATTACACAACGGTTTATTATTTTTATATAGATCACTCGTCTACAAAATCACCAACCATCCAATATGAAAAAAAAATCAAAATAAAAATCAAAAAAAAAAATAAAAATCAAAATCACCAACCATTGATCGCATTTCGGTCAGCTCTAATTTGAACGGAGATTAGGCCTCTTTTGCGATTCACACTCGTGTTTGGATTTTTATATATATATATTTCAATATAAACCCTTAAATTTTCGTAGGGAGCGAACGGTTTGTCCTACAGAGCTCCGCGTGGTCTCAAAAAATTCTAAAAATTCTATAGAATCTTAATTTGAAGGAAAAACAATACCTTTATATCGAAATTTTTTGAGTTAGGGCGTTTTCAAAATTTCAAAATTGATTTTGGAACCCTTAGGAGTGACCTACATCAACCAAAAGCTTCGGGGCACAACTAGACCCCAAATGGAGCCTACATACCAAATTTCATCAAAATCGGTCAATGCTAAGTGCCGCGTACGGCGTCAAGCGTACGGCGGACGGACGGCCAAATTTTTATTCGATTTTTGGATTCTACGTACCTTGAAACGTAAACCATCAAGTTTTGAGGGGGTGTTGAACATTTTTTTTCCTTGGTCGATTCCAAAGGTTCATTATTGAAAATAATAAACCAAAATTTGGCCGTCCGTCCGCCGTACGCGGCACTTTTGCCACTTAGCATTGACCGATTTTGATGAAATTTTGTATGTAGGCTCCATTTGGGGTCTAGTTGTGCCCCGAAGCTTTTGGTTGATGTAAGTCACTTCTAAGGGTTCCAAAATCAATTTTGAAATTTTGAAAGCCCTAACTCAAAAAATTTTGATATAAAGGTATTGTTTTTCCTTCAATTTCTCTGTAGGAGAAACCGTTCGCTCACTACGAGAATTTAAAATTTGGACGTACGATAAATCAGAAACACGAGTGTGAATCGCTAAAGAGGCCTAATCTCCGTTCAAATTATAGCTGACCGAAATACGATCGATGTTTTTCTTCATGTTGGATGGTTGGTGGCTTTGCAGACGAGTGATCTATAGAAAAATAATAAGCCATTGTGTAATAATTTGCAGCGTTTTTTTAATAGAATAAAAAAAATCGATTAAAAAATTTATTTCAGCCTACCCGGTGCCCTTACGCAAATCAGTTGGGATCTAAGGCTTGGGTAGAGTACACAAGAAGAGCCCCAACGTGGGTGTTTGCTGTTAAAATCTCCCCTACTATGAAGAACAATCTCATCTCGTGTATTATACCCAAGAAATCTGCAAGGACCAGCCTGTAGCTTGGTGCTGAGTAGAAATATCCCACCTGGAGAAGCCCAGACGTTAGTGGAAGTTGAATTCTACTTATTTGAAACTCTGATTCTTGAATGACTGGTAGCGTATCATAGTTTAATGTGTTCTTTACAATGACAGCTGAACCTCCCTGTCTAGTTCCACTAGGGTGATCGGATCTAATCGCTTTGTAACCACTTAAATGGGTTTGATGAGATGGTTTGGTTTTTGATGGAAGTTTGGTTTCAGTTAGTTATCGATATCGTACATTCGTAAAAATAGTTCGAGTTCATGAAATTTGTTACTTATGCCGCGACAGTTCCATGTGCAAACTGTGAAGGATAAATGGCTCGCGTTATTCATTTTTATTTTTAGTAGCGCGGGTTTGATTTGTGCAAACGTTTGAACGAGTGGTATAAGTAGCGAAATTAGTTGATCGATTTGATCGAGTGGTATAAGTAGCGAAATTAGTTGATCGATTTTCGATACAAGCGAATCGAAAATATTTGTCGGATGATGGTCGATGGCGTTCGCATACGACTTTCGTTCTATCTGCGACGGTAATGACGTAGTTTGTTTGGGCAGCGGCGGGAAAGCTATATTGCTGTTGGTGCAGTGCTCGACTTATATTATGAATAGTTTTATGGCGGTTTTTGGCGATTGGCGGGTTTTTGTAGCTTTCTATGAACTGGGCAGCCTCTGTAGTTAGCAGCATGTTTACCCTTACAATTGACACATATCGGGGGCACTTCCATGGATTTTGTACCATATTCGTTCAAATGCGACCCTAGTGCTCCTCGGGTTTTCGTTGCAATGCCCGAATCTCTGGCATTTCATACATTGAATTACTTCTCTTTTGGGTTTAGGTGGTTCGACCTTGATTTTTGTGTAGTGCAACGAAGTGAGTACAAATGAAGCAGTGAGAATGACAACAGCACATGTCCCCAATCAGCTTATCGAGATATCAGGTATCAAAGGTTTGGTTCTTGTATGAATCACTCTCAGTGTGTTTAAGGATTGATCAATTTATTAGATATTATACTTTCAGGTCCTATCAACATTGCCACCTACATTTTCAAAGGAAAAAATAACTTATGTGGATAGAAGGTTAAAAAATGAATGACTGGACTTGTACTGTTTTTTTTTTTCAACAAAATTAAAGTGGAAAAAATTGCTTTATTTCAGTGCTATGTAACGTTAAATAAACTCAAATATAACGTAATTACTCTGGTTTCCAACTGAGGTTAATGTAAGACAGAAAAAGTTACCTACTCGTTTTCTTCATTTTCTTGTCGTTCGGTAGTTTTCCATTCTAGGATACTCTGGTAGAACTCTAGGTAAGGATGAGTAATGTATTTCATAAGTTTAACAACATCTGCGATCTTTTTGGAATTTATTGCGATGGGTCCATCATAAGCTTTTTGAGAAGGAAGATCTTGTGAAGCCCTGTTTTTAGCGAGTTTGAAGGTTGAAGAGAGAATCCATCGATGAAGTCGTATGTTTTGACATAGGTACCGAGGCATGGAGGCGTCGTATTCAAATTCCCTGTACTAGGAAATTGCAAAAGGTTTGTTGGATCCACTTATCGAGCAGTTTTCATTTTATTGGCTTTCCAAGACGTTGGTTCAGCTTTCCGTTTTGGTTTATTATTTTCAATAATGAACCTTTGGAATCGACCAAGAAAAAACAAATTTTAACACCCCCTCAAAATTTGATGGTTTACGTTTCAAGGTACGTAGAATCCAAAAATCGAATAAAAATTTGGCCGTCCGTCCGCCGTCCGCCGTACGCCGTCCGCCGTACGCCGTACGCCGTACGCGGCACTTTTGCCACTTAGCATTGACCGATTTTGATGAAATTTGGTACGTAGGCTCCATTCGGGGTCTAGTTGTGCCCCGAAGCTTTTGGTTGATGTGGGCCACTTCTAAGGGTTCCAAAATCAATTTTGAAATTTTGAAAACGCCCTAACTCAAAAAATTTCGATATAAAGGTATTGTTTTTCCTTCAATTTAAGATTCTATAGAATTTTTAGAATTTTTTGAGACCACGCGGAGCTCTGTAGGACAAACCGTTCGCTCCCTACGAAAATTTAAGGGTTTATATTGAAATATATATATATATATATATAAATCAAAACACGAGTGTGAACGGCAAAAGAGGCCTAATCTCCGTTCAAATTAGAGCTGATCGAAATCCGAGCAATGGTTGGTTGTTTTTGATTTTTCTTTGATTTTCTTTTGATTTTTTTATTGGATGGTTGGTGATTTTGTAGACGAGTGATCTATATAGAAAAATAATAAACCATTGTGTAATAATTTGCAGCGTTTTTTGCCTATTTGTCCATCAGAAGAATCGTCGGTGGATTTATCACTATCACTCATTTTTGCGCAAGAGAACACTATACTAACATTACTCACAGTTTACAATATGTTGCTTTAACAAACTCTTATTCGTGACTGAGGAGCAGTAACCAACAGAGCGAAGAATACTACTCGTGCTGAACTGTGGACTTTAAAGAGAGTAAACACAGATGGCGCCTCCCAACTACCGCGAGTACCTACGTGTTGAGAGCAAGAACAGTATAAGTCCATGGACTCCTACTGTTTTTTCCCTCAATCATTTTCATTTAGGCTCTGTTCAAGCTTACCGAGTGTGGTTAGCATACTGCTCTTGTGCTCAATGCGTAGTTCTACTGGTTACAACCTACAAAAAGCCATTTTTCAACAATCGTCAAAAATGGACTTGTACTGTTTTTATTCTCATCGATTCAAATATGGTTGGGTTTTTCGGTTTGGTTTCAAATCCAACAAAAACGAGTGATAGTAATTTTTTCGTCACTGGATGATGCACGGGTACCATCTGGACTAGCTCTTATCATTTAGTTATGAGTTCGGCCATCGTCAATTCAGTCCGTCGTCAAGTTCCTTTCAGAACGTACCTGATTGAAATGAGTGGAATTCTGCATTAGTGGATTTCAAGAACTTTTGAAGTTTTCTGTAGTCATCTACGGATTCTACGGAGATTTTAACTCTATCTTGATTTGTAGTATGAAGAAACTTTTCGATGCCCAAATCGCTTATAAGATATAAGAGACATAAGAGGCAAAAATCGAAATTCCGGCGACTTAGTGCACAACTAGATAGATTTCCGCGTCGAAAAAAAGAACCACAAAAATCGGTTGAGAACTAAGGCCTGTGCAGACGACACAAGATTTTGTCACACACACAGACATACACCTATGTTTTTTTCCGCGGATTTTGATTCAGAGATAACTGTGTGGTTATTATTATTTTTTTTCTTGTTAAGTGTTGTCACACTTTACCCCAGATCGATCGCATAAGGACGCCCAAGTCCAACTGTGGGACGTCCTAAAAACATGTTGGTCGTTCTTTCATGTTCCACGTTTTTTAGGACGTCCCACAGTAAGACTTGGGCGTCCTTATGCGATCGATCTGGGGTGAAGTTGGACAACACTCAACAGAAAAAAAAATAACCACACAATAATCAGTTTTAGACCATTCTGAATCCAAATCCGCGAAAAAACCATAGGTGTATGTCTGTGTGTGTGTGTGTATGTGTGTGTGTGCGTGTGTGTGTAACAAAATCTTGTGTCGTCTGCACAGGCCTTATTTCTCAACCGATTTTCGTGGTTCTTTTTTCGTTTGACGCGGAATACTATCTAGTTGTGCACTACGGCGCCGGAATTTTGGATTTTGCTTATTAAGAGGGGAAAAGGGGGGGTTAATGCTTAAAAAACGTGCGTTTGCGTGCATAATCTTGTAAACTCTGCCCAGGCCTCAATTTCCAACCGATTTGCGTGTTTGCTTTTATGTTTGACTCAAATAACTTCCGAGTTGTACATGATTTTACCAGAGTACCAAAATTCGTAAGGGGAGGGGGTGAGTGAGGGGATAATATTCACAAAATATCCGATTTTTCAATATTTCGGTTCCTTTACTGCTTACTAATTGTACCCAAGCTTTGAAATTGAGGAAAAATTCTCATTATACCTCCGGATTTTCATGAATTATTCTCTGTACCACCATGGAACTAATAGTGGTGCCACCATGGTGCCAGGACATGGTGCCATGATGCCATAAACCGCTTATTTCGTGGTTTTTTTTTTTTTTTGTGTTTCACCTTGAATACGGATGTGAACTTGGACGGACTGCCTACCAAAACTAACAGATGAAAGTTCAATGTTACGACGTATTTCCGCTTTGGTGCCAGACTGGCACCATCGGTGGTGGTGTGGAGGGGGGGGGGGTGAACTCGAATTCGCATGTTGGGTATCGTAGATCATGGATTTTAAAATGCTCTTCAGATTCGAGGCTCCCATGCCGCTAGAAATGTTAAGGTGGATAATGGTGGGGGGGGGGGGTCAGTATTTCTTGCCTAAAGTAATAAATAAATTACATCGAGTGAAACAGTTTTATCACTTAACAACTGGTTAAACTGATCTAATGCTCATCTAATGGGACGTCCCCTGGAATGCATGCATTACTAAACAATATGTTTGGATAATGATTTAGAGAAATGAGGGAACTGATTGTTCTGTCTTCCAAGTTGTTGGGTGGAGGGAGATCGTCCATCTGGTTTTATTTTGGGACGAAGGCTGTTTCCTCCATTCAGGGTAATACTATTCAACAAAATCCTCTTCAGGGCATTCAAGAATTGATTCATCCTATCAAGGGGATCTCCCTCTTGGCCACATTATCTGAGACACCCAGTCACGAAGGTCCCTCTCAGAGATAATGACTCATAAGATTGTATGTCCCCTTTCTCGAAATAATTCTGCGCGTATTGTCCTGATTCAGTACCTGCAATTTTTTATGATTTTCAGGACGCCCTACAGAATACCTTGGGCGTCCTTATGCGATTAATCTACGATGCTGGAGGACAACACTCAACAAAGAGAAAAAAATCACGCACAAATCCGTTTTGAACAGTTCTGAGTCCAAATCCGTGATCAAAAACCCGTGGATGTAAGTCTGTGTGTGTATGTGACCAAATGCTTTTCTCAGGCCTCAATTTTCCACCGACTTGTGTGGTTCTTTTTGCTTCGATGCAGAAATCTATCTTCGAAATTAGAGTTTATGGTTGGAAGGGGGGGGGGGGTTACTGAAAATAAGGTGCTTTCTGACGTTACCTTAAGTAAGCTGCCTAGTACTTAATTCTCAAACGATTTGTTCCTGTTAGAATATTGAAAATAACACCAAACGAACACATCATATTTTGTTCTACATTTGAATTATCATCTTTTAGGGTTTTTACCAATTTCTAAATTTCTGAAAGTAGGTTCTCTATAATATCCGGGCCTGCCAGTCTCAATAAGACGTCTATTCGTATTTGAATCTTAGCAATGCAGGTTGTGCTATCTTGTTCTCTTTGAGTGTTGTGGATTAGTTCCTAGAGATGTAAATTATCCCTCTTGCGAAATAGACTACTCATTCCGAGCAAGCCAATAGTTAGTTGAGATGATTCAATACCCGCTTACTACACTGTCAGTCAATCACTCCAAAAACACAAATTCTTCTCTTTCATCACTATACATATACGATTATAAGATATGAGCAATGTTGAAACGTTCAGAGGTATTTTAAAACTAATGTAGGATTACCGTTCGGATATTGAGACAGCATGATCAATTGTACAATCACGGTTATTGCGGCGAGGAGGGGGTACTGACGGAATTGGATCATTGGATATTGGAGAGTTACTTTCTGGGGAAAACCCTCGGACGGAAAAAATGATGCAGGACTGTCTCGGATAATCGAAATCCAGAGATTCAGAAGTTGATTTATTCGAAACTCGCATATCTTTGACTATCGTAGGAAATAACCCGCAACACCGAGCGGTCTTGTAGGACTGTATTAAGGCACGCGCTCCAAATTATTACATAACGGATTATTATTTTTCAGTAAACTTCACCTGTCTTCGAGGTTAACCTTCTGTTAGCTGCGTGTATGTGAGTCATACATGTCTCTCTTCAGTCGCCTGTCAAGCTTCACCCAAGTGGTGGGTGGAGGGCGTTTCCTCTCCGATTCTTCTCTGGCAATGTGAGGAGTCCCTCAATTGTCCTGAAGCCGCTGTCCTTTGAACCCCAATCGAGATAACGGTACGTTGTATTTGTCACATACATTCCACCCTTTGTGTAATTTTTTTCAAAATTTATTTTTTCACTTGGAACAAACTCAATTGGTATTTGTCACACACCAATATATTCAAGTTTCAAGCAATATATTCCAAGTAAACGCAACAGGCATGGGGTGAAAGTATTTGCACTCGTTGATGCTCAAGTGTTCTACAGTTACAGTGTGGAAATTTACGCCGGACAGCAACCAGGAGGACCCTTCTGCGTCAGTAATAAACCAGCGGATGTGGATTTTTTGAAAAATTGGAGTCCTAAAGATTTATTTGATGAAGATATCCGTCTAATCAGTTTTTTCAAGCGCAGGCGGGCTACTTTTCTAGGCCGAATTTGGGGTTTGGATTGTCTTTTTTTACAATTAATTTATGAATGAGTATTCCTTCTTGAAAATGTGATTTACCTATTTCACTCAGTCAACTGTTGAAAGTTTCGAAGCTTATAATTACTCGTAGCTTTGTTGTAGTATCTAAGCATTTATCTCTATGTCAGCTCTGCAATTTAATAATAAATTGAAATTTATTATACCTAAGACTGATTTTTCAAAAATATGTAACTCTTTTAACTTACATAACTTACGTAACTTTTACATTTTTTTCAAAATACATAAACATTAACTAAACCAGCAACGGGAAGCCATAAGCGAAGTCATCAGAACAAATTCTGATCTTCCCATTGGAAGACTGCTGATGACGTCCGCGACGCCAGGAATGGCAGTCGGACGGAAATCCAACCTGAAATGGCTGTTTACTTTACTTTACTCTATTATATTTGATTATATTAGAATTTATTACGTTTTACCTACCATACGAAAATTGCGAAGGATGTGGGCAATGAACTGTGGTTCAATGACTTGAACGAGAAGGCAATCACCAACCAATCTTCTTTCCACCTTGGGAAATCATGGGTAGGGTAAACTACTAGATTCATAGATCCTGAAACCTCATTTTTCATCATGAGATTGATTGAGTAAACACATTTGTAAATAGGGAAGTTTTGGGCGATTTCACCACTTCCGCTGAATATGGCCCGTAAAATAGGACTTTATTTTATGATTCCAACGATATCTGATATATTAATGTGTTCTATGTTGACCATTCAAATAAATTATGAAAATGCTACAAATTGTCACACATTCATTTAGATATTATTTTTCAGTAAAGATCACAAATAACATTGCTTCTTCATTAATAATGCCTACCAATCATATTATCGTGTGAGGTTAATAATCAAGTTTATTTTGACAGAAAGTATATACCAGCAGGAAATCTTTACCCTAAAATTGTGGGTACGTTCATTAATTCACTCGTATTGTTCATTATTGATTTCAAAATCATCTCTGATTTTACCATGATTCATCGTTTAGAGTTCCGGATGATCTCATTCGATTCTAAAACGCGAGTACAATATGGTAATTAATTAAAGAAATCTGACGGTCGGTCACACAGAGTTCTGGTTGGTATAGAACAATTCTTCGAAATCGTGGTCATCTCAAAGGAATGTAAAAACCCTTTTATATCGACAGTTTTCGAGCTAGGGCGTTTTGAAATTGTTTTGTCCCACTTTTCATCCCCATATACCTACTCCGAATGGAGCCGATAGAAATAATTCCCTCAGAATTGGTTCATGGGAACCTGGAAAAGTGCTTTTGGTTTATCATTTTCAATAATGAACCTTTGGAATCGACCAAGAAAAAAAAAATTTTAACACCCCCTCAAAATTTGATGGTTTACGTTTCAAGGTACGTAGAATCCAAAAATCGAATAAAAATTTGGCCGTCCGTCCGCCGTACGCCGTACGCCGTACGCGGCACTTTTGCCACTTAGCATTGACCGATTTTGATGAAATTTGGTATGTAGGCTCCATTTGGGGTCTAGTTGTGCCCCGAAGCTTTTGGTTGATGTAGGTCACTCCTAAGGGTTCCAAAATCAATTTTGAAATTTTGAAAACGCCCTAACTCAAAAAATTTCGATATAAAGGTATTGTTTTTCCTTCAATTTAAGATTCTATAGAATTTTTAGAATTTTTTGAGACCACGCGGAGCTCTGTAGGACAAACCGTTCGCTCACTACGAAAATTTAAGTGTTTATATTGAAATATATATATATATAAATCAAAACACGAGTGTGAATCGCAAAAGAGGCCTAATCTCCGTTCAAATTAGAGCAGACCGAAATGCAATCGATGGTTGGTGATGTTGATTTTTTCTTTGATTTTTTTTGATTTTTTATTATTATTTATTTTTTTTTTTTCTTTTTTTTTTCTTTTTCTTTTTATATTGGATGGTTGGTGATTTTGTAGACGAGTGATCTATATAGAAAATAATAAACCATTGTGTAATAATTTGCAGCGTTTTACGGCGGACGGACGGGAAATGTTTTATTCGATTTTTGGATTCTACATACCTACCTTGAAATGTAAAGCGTTAAATTTTGAGAGTGGGTGGATGGTGGGGAGGGGGAGGGGGCTAAGTTTTTCTTCTTGTTCGACTCAAAAGGATCATTATTGAAACAATAATGAAGCAATATGACGCATTGATTTTGAATCAATATCTTAGTAATGATTCGCAACAATAATTACTATACAACAATAATATTCCAGCCATCTAACTTCATGTTTACGAATTGTAAACGAATTGTTGCAATGGAAACCCTATATCTATGAATGAATGACCGCATTTACAAAATTAGTTTAATTAACTTATTTAGTGGAATAAAGTGACTGACTGAATTTACTTTGACTTGTAAGGAATCATGAAATATATAAAGTGTTGCGGTTACGGGTAAGATACAGTGTAATCTGGTGGTAATGAATGCGATGGTTGGAAAATAACCGCTACCATTACTGAAAAGGAAAGTAATGGTCGGTATTTTCGCTTCCACTATAGGAAAGAGAGAAGTGATCAATTGAACTGCTGCGATGAGCTTGATGAAAAATTATTTGTGATTGTATCAGGGCAGTACCTTTGATAAATTACATGATATAAAAGATGATTTCGCCGACAGTATTTGTTTCCAAACTGACGAGAATGTAACCACAATTGAGAAGTTGTTTCCGTTGATTATTTTTCACTTGTTAACTTGTGGGTTCCAACCTATCGAAACTGAGAAGGATCAACAAGCAATCAGTGTGAAAGCTTGGGTGGTCCCAATCTTTCCTCCAAATTCTAGAAGAATCGAGCAAATAGGTAGAAGCGAATAACCGATTTTTGAATGATATTATGACAATAGGCCCAGTGGCATTGCAACTCATTGGAAAATATCTTGCTACTGCATTTATAAACCTCGAACGTAAACAACAAAAAACTCGTTGATTTTGGGTGGGTATTTTTCCACGAGACAGCTGAATGAAACCAAAATCAACCTGAACCTATTATCAACACCAGGCATGGAATCAAAATTGTTTCGCCGCCCAAAATGTAACGAGAAATTTCAGTCTGAAAATCCCACATTTTGTTACTTCCTGCTCGAACACTGTCATCTTCGCTAGCAGGGAAGTCATCACTCTTGGTAAGGTTTGTCCATGCGCTAAGATGAACTGACTTCCTGTTACTGGTTTTGGTGTGACTCCTCATCGCTAACTATTTCAGTAGTGGGTTATTTTGATGCTCAGAAACTCTCAGTCAAAGGTAGGAGCAAAGGCCTATCTTCCGCGATTGCACTGCACAAATATTGTAAGCAAGGGCTCACATGTTTGTTTCCCGGTCAGGAGAAAACATTGATTTAGAGACTCACCAGTGCAGCCCAAATCTGCAGCATCATTCATGCAGCACTGGCGCATAGTTCAAAACACCAACTTCATGGAGCTGTCGAAGGATGATACGGAGCTCCAAAACCCCAAAAGGGCCCTTAATGAGTGACAACCTTGAGGGAGTAGTCACCGCTCTACAATCTCTACGGCCACTTGGTGGGGAAAGCGCCCCCGAAGCCGCTGAAAAGCTCCCAACCAGTCCTGAAGCATCTTCTTGAACCAATACACCTCCACAATATTTCACTCTCTTGCCATACATCTTCACAATATCGTCTCTAACATCAAGCAGAGAGGTGCCTGACTGTGCAGTCTCCAGTCAAGCACTGACAATGCCTTCACCTGTGCATAAGTCTGCCAGATACCAAGAAATTGACTTATTAGTGATTTTAGTTGTGCCAACCTCCTTCAATCATCAAAGGACCACGACACGGATTTCCTCCAGGCCCCGCAACGTGAGCCTAGTCATATTCCTGCACGTTGCCCAATGTTTAGGAAGATAATTATTCACGCCAGGAACGATTTACATTCCAGCTCAATAGAGTCTGAAAAGTTAATTGTTGAAGTCTCCAACGCTTCAATCTCAGAGCACACGTGTCCCCATAAGAAAACCACTTGTGAGTATAAACATACGTATGTACAAATCGTTTAGTCCCCACACAAATAGGCAATTCCAATTTCCGTTCGTTATAGTTTTTTAAGTCCAGCTTAGAAACTCATCCTGTATTACCATCCCCAAGTCATCTTATTTTGTTGTTCCATTTCCTACCAGGCTGGCATTTTTGTCGAAAAGCTTGTTCTTTAGGATATTTTCAGCTTATTTTGGTGTCGGTGCTCTTGTCCTTACAATTCGGGTTGTGTTGTAGTTATTTCAATTCCTTCAAGGTTCTATGCTGAGACGCTTGAGACGGATTTGATATAAGGTAAAGAATAAAGCTTTCATTAAATTTAATTTGCAAGCATGATCAGTCACTATTCATTTTATATTAACAAGTTGGGTTACGCCTCAGCTACTTTAGTCATAACGAATTATCTTCAGAAGCTCACAATTGGAGACGATGGTGGGGCAATTGAGATCACCACATGTCCCCAGTTTTAGGCTCTCTGGGTTGCAAGCTTACCTACTGTTGGGCCTTGAGTTTGAAAAGAGAAATGCACACTTGTTACTAACTAGACTAACTAAACGGAAAAAAGATTCCTTTACCTCAATTACTGGAGTCAGAGCAAGGATTTCATAAAACTGAAAACTTCAAAGAACATTCCCAAAATTAACTATTTCGAAGGGTTCCCCTCTCACAGAACATGTATGATCTCTTGGCTATTCACTAAGTATGCAGCTCATTTATACACTAACCGATTCCAGATATGACTTATACCTCATGACTAGTTATCTCTTGGAGAGTGAAAATATGGCTTCACGATTACCATTCTCACGTATTGTAAATTGTAATATCGAACAGTGCACATTACTTCGAACATTCGGTACACGGTAGAATTGAATGAAGCAAATCGAAACGCCCACGATCCAGTTTTAACTTGCTCGATTTGATTGTTAGAACATTCCTATTCCAATCGGAAACCCCGACTGCCTCTTATAAAAGAAAGGCCCTTATGTTAAGTGGTCCCTGACCGTCTCGGTTCACACCAAACTCTCCGAAAGCCCATCTAACCACCCTGAAAGCACCTACTGCAGAGATTATTGTCCAATCTCTGTGCATCAGTTAAATAATATGGCTTCCCCCAGAGCGTACACATTGAACTTTGGTCAGCTTCCGGGTAACAAACTCGTTATACCACTATAGCATTTTTTTATCACGATTTTTTTCTCATCTTATACCTCACACAAAACAGCTTCCCATCATATTTCAGTTCTTGAAGAGCTGCTGTACCTGCAAAACGATTCAGCATATTTGGTTCAATCTCTATTTAGTTTTCAGTTTTATAAATCTTGGGACACTTATAAAGGTATGATAGTTGAAAGACTAGGATAAGTAATCTAGTTTTTCGATATTGATTCTGAATATTGAATCGAAATTACACTGTGACTTCGTATGGTTTTGCCTATACAAGAATTTCCTGACAGTGTATAACAGAGACATGGACAGACATATCTACGTGAAACCAAAATTATTCAGGAAGGCCTGAAAAACAACAAAAAAGGAGGTTTTCTACAACGAAAAATTTGAGTAGACGTTTCGATTTGGAAGAGGATTTTATTTTTTAACTCCTAAAAGTGAAAAAATCACGTTCGATACCTACCTTGTTAGACTGGAAGGGATAAGTATGGAATACTTCAAAAACTACGCGAAAAATTAAAGTACTTATCCCATTACGATGGTCGAAATCGCCTCAATAATGACCGAACCCAAGATGATGTTAACAACCACCTTTCTTATTACTACCTACTAACGGTCTCAACAAACAGTCTCACCGAATCTATTTGTAATATGTTGATAATGATTTGTAATATGTTCATAAATCTTACTATACGTGCAGGGGTGCCACAAGGTCCTGGGACCTCTTTTGTATCTGGTTTATGCCGCAGATATGCCTACCTCTCCATCAATGACCATTGCTCAGTTCGCCGACGACACAGCTTTTCTTTGCAGTTCACCCAGGGGAGAGAGAGCTGGATTGGAACTCGAGGAGCACGCCTATGACCTCAATGAACGGGCTAGTAGATGGAAAACAAGGCTAAATCCTCAAAAGTCCAGCAATGTAGTTTTTACTTACCTACGGATCCACGAAAATCCAGAACTAAAGATTGGAAACGATCGCATTCCATTGGAGTCATCAGTCCGCTATTTAGGAGTCACGCTGGACAAACGGTTATCCTTCGATACTCACATCACCACCACTGTTCAAAAATGCCGGAACCGCTTGAGAATGCTCAAACCCCTATTGTGTGAACAATCGCCTCTATCTCTGGACACCAAACGGCTGATTTACTTGGTGCTCATCAGATCAATATGGTAGTATGGTAGCCAGGTCTGGGGAGGTGCGTCCAACTCCCAAGTACGCCGCATTCAAACATTCCAAAATCGAGTTCTGCGTGTAATTACGAGAGCTCCTTGGTACGTCCGAAACTCCACCCTACACAGTGACACCGAAATGCCGACTGTGCTCGAGGCCCTCCAAAAATCATACAACCGCTTCCACCAAAGACTACAAAATCATCCCAATCCGCTAGCAGCCGCCATCCTGGATGAAATACCACCTGAACCGGAGATTAAAACGGAAAAGACACACTGATTTACTCACAATATCATAGTACTAAACTTCTGTAAAGAAATGTTCCATATTTATTTTTAAACCACTATAGGTACTCTAATATAATATGTTCTTAAATACTCACATATAACTCTTATAAATAACAATTTAGAATGGAAGAAGGTCAATGGACCTCAATTTCCTTTCATGTTCCATGTTATTATGTATATTTGTTTGTTTTTCTCAACTGTAATACATTCGTGTTATAAAGTTACATTGATAATTTAAAAAAAATAATAATAATAATAAATGTTACGTTCATCGAGCGTATCAATGGATTGAATTGTGGTCCTATCGATTTCCGTGGAAGGTTGGAAGGTTGTGACGGTTGGTTTTGACTTTGGGGCGTTGTTGGTCTGAATATGTTTGTTTCAGGCCGTGCATCGCGAGGAACCAATCTTGCTGCCGTCGCCATCGGTTGAATTGGGGGCTCCCTGAGGTGGAAAGGCCCTTGGGACGGTTTACGAATGGGGTCACGGGAGGACCAGTTGTTTTAACCTGAGAGGAGAACATTTTTTACATACTGGGAGAGTAACCTTTGCAAACCTTATTTCCTTTTTTGCGACTCACTTTCTACAAATAAATGAGTACGGATTTTTTGTCTGGTTTTCAATCCTTTGAGTTCATAACACACTTCTGTGATCTTGTATAGTCAATTCCAGAATATAAGTTAAGTGGGATAGTTCATTATTTGCAACGCCAAACAAACAATTAAATCATGATTACTCATCCTACTTCATTGCGACGTAGAGCAAATTAAATCCCTCTAGCCTAGCAGAGCACCGAAAGTGCTTTGAGCCATAGTTATGAGCGACTTGCTGACCGAGACAGTGAAGTTTTGCCACACAAGCACAGAGGTCCTCTGTTACCAATTAAACGTCTAGACGAGATAAATCAAATTATCTATGGTTTACCACGTAATTTCACATTTTAGGGTATTTTAATTCAAAACAGGTGTACTCTTAATTTAATTTGTCGGCGAACATTTTTTTCCTAACCCCAATATGACTCTTCCTTTACCTTTCAGGATAAAACAGTAACCTATTTTTGTTTATCATTCTCACTAACAAACATCTTTTTTCCTTCGGAATCGAACTAGACATTGTTCCCCAACTCCCCTTGAAATCTAATGTTTTACGTTCCAAGACATCCCAAAATTGAGTTGAAAAAATGAAGAAGAAAAAAAAATCCGTCCGTCCGCCGCATGCAACATTTTAACGATAGGAGTTTATCAAAATCAATAGAATTCGATTTAAAGGGTCCAATTGGGGTTTATTTTTGCTTGGAAACTATTGGTTACTTTCGATCTATTCAAAGATGTGAAAAATCAGGGGTGACGATTTGAATATGCTCTAGCTTCAACTTATAATATGAATGTATTGTTATATCATGAATATAGAGTACTATTTCATCTTTTTACCCGATTGAGACCACCCTGAAATTGAATAACAACCGTTTTTCCCTTGTAGGACAGGAGAAATCTTGGTATTTTTTGGTAAAAGAAGATGTGGCCTCCAAAATCAATATTATCCGCATCTCGCGTTTTAGAGCTTTTTGAAAGCATTTTTTATCCGTTAGTTTCAAAAGTGTATTCTAATATATCAAATAAATAAACAGAATATTTCTAGGTCAAATTAAAAATAGGAAGAAATCCTTTCATTATTCATGAAAACACAGTGTATTTATATTATTTAACTTGTGGAGCCTAGCGCCAAATCGTTCTAAAGTTTGCAGTTACAATTCAATAGTCGATCATAATTCTGGTAAGTGAGCTGTATTCCCCACTAGTACACTCTACTAGTAGGATCTCATCGGATTTTCCAAAGGGTAAATTCGGAAAGGAATCAACCGACGAGAGGAAGGTTGTTTAGTCGGTCACACTGAGCCAATGTCGAGGGGAATAGTGATGCTTAGCCTTAATGTTTACTTTGGATGATTTATACTTGAGAGAAGGGGACAAACTTGTCCCTTCCAGCGTTCACTCCACAGCTGGATCTGTCTTACAGACCACTCCACCTCTGTTGTTGAATAACTCTTTTTCTCCCATCCTGCTAAGAGAGACCGTTCTACTTACATAATATATTTTTTGGAATTCAAGTTTTTTTCGGTGTCCGAAATTCAATGAACAGTTGTTGATTTATCGTGGAAAAATTCTCATAGAAGGGTCTCCATGGGTGTTCAAAACCTTATACATCTTGTATTCCTTGGTTTGAAATAATGAAAACCGAAAATGACACACAACAACAAATAAAGTTCCCACCGTTGAAATTTCGCCGCTACCATTCAGGTACATCATCGACACCAATTGAGTAAGAAAAGATTAGGCTTCATAGGTATTGAAATTTGATGTCACGAGAATTATTTTATGCCTCCGGAGGAGATGGTATACAATTACTGATAATATTATAATTATCCAACATGAAAGGAAAAATAATTCGTTCTTTATCCAGTTGATGATGGGAAATCTTAAAATTCGAATGTCCGTCTATACAGGGTGTTCAGCATAGAAACGACGATACCAGAGATCGATTCTGCAACTAATTTGGATCAAATTGTACAAGTCCTCCGTTTTTACACTTGGGGATTTTTTTAATTTACCTTCATTATTAAAATGTTCATAACACTCTCGATTATCTACAACTGGGGAATGGGGATACTGTTCGAAGACGCGTTAAATTGCCTAAGTTTTGGTTTCATAAAATTTTCACCTGAGCTATGTCAACATTTTTTTTCAGTCTGAACCTGAATTTTCGTCAACCTCTAGCGTCTTTAACAATTTTCAATTGTGTTTTGCTACCATATTCACCTACCGAAAACACTGCAAACTATTTATTACCGGCATTTTCTGGTTATCGAAACCCCCTTCATATAGGATCTCATTACTAGATCTTTTATGTTAATATACACTGATGGTCCGTCAATCACTCAGTTGGAGATTACGAGGGAAGTTCTTGAATACGGAACAATCTTCCCGAGATTAGAAACCCCATTTTTCAACTAGTTTCAGAGTTATTGGCACTTTTAACAAAGCAAAATGAAATCCGATTTAAATAAAACCACCATTGATACTGTTAGAACACATTACAAAAATAATCAGACAGATTGGTACCAGAATAAAAAAATGCATGGTGTTCAGACATACAAAAAAAAGTTGTCCCATAAAACACCGAAAAGAGAACCTTCTTCTCGGCACGTACGGCGATTTTGAAGTCGGTGAAGAATAGAATTTCAAGTATTTGGTTGACAATTTTTTTTTAAATACATTTTTTCTTCATGAAAAACTACTTTGGTTCTTTCCACTTTCGATCTCTTGTGGCATCAAATCAGAGTTAAAAATGTATATATAACACCCTCGTCAAATGCTAAATTTCCCATCAGGCCTAGTTTGTACAAAATTCCCTCATTCGAAATATTTGTTGCACCAAAAGGTAGACGCTGATATTATTTCACAAACAGAGAACTTCCAAGTAGATTATAAAACACACCTGCGCTTTTCTACAACGCGAAATTCTACAAGGCGGAAATTCTTGCCTGAAATATGTGTCGAGTTATCGATTAATAGCCAGAAATAAGCAAGAGTTGAGAGAAGTTGTGGAAATCCTAAACGCAGTCGCAAAATTGGCAAAACTGGTTTGAACATAAATCAAGAAAAAACCAAGTATCTCTTAATGAGCGCAGATCCCGGCCATGATCATGATCGACTAGTTTATTTGGACGTAGGGGAGCTCAGATTCAAGGAAGTGAATACTTTCACGTATCTTGGGTCGAGTATTACCAGTACCAACAGTAGGTATTACAGCAAAGATTGATCGTAGGATTATTCTGGGAAATCGGGCATTCTACGCCAATACCATCCTGTCCAAATCAAAACTGCTGTCCAGGCACTTGAAAAAATGTTATACCTGACGCTGATTAGACCGGTGGTTTGTTACGGAGCTGAAGCATGGACCATTTCGAGCACTGACACCAACAAGCTAAGAATATTTGAAAGAAAAGTTATGAGAAGAATTTATGGGGAAACGAAAGGGGACGTTGGCGAATCCGAAACAGCATGGAAATCGAGCCGATTCTTGAAAATAAATATATAGTACATTTCATTAAAGCCAGTCGGATTCAGTGACTTGGACATCTGGAGGGAATGCCTAACGAAAGACCCCCTTAGATGATTTGAAAATCAAGACTTGAAAAAAGAAGGCGGCAGGGGAGACCAAGAATAGGATGGATGGATTACGTGTAGAGGGATCTGCTAAAGATGAAAGTAAGAAACTGGAAAAGTAAAGCCTGTGATCGAGGTGAGTGGTTTTTAGAGAGGCCAAGGGACACATCGTCCTGTAGCGCCTGGAAGTTAGTTAGTTATCGATTGAAGGAGGTTGGTTTACACTTTGAGGCCAATTTTATTATATTCAAGTAGGAGAAAGTCAATGAGTGAGAACGAGAAACCAATAATTTTGCTCGAGAGTCAACTTAACCCTCCAACTGAACTAGTACTGCTAAAGTGATTTCCGGTTACCTCCCAATCACGACAACCCTATTTTCTCCTTGCAAATGAAACACTTACTTACCTAAGAGGCACGATGTCTGCAAGGTGACGGATCTGGAACAAAAAATTGAGTACTTGAATAAATTTTCAATATACCGGATAATTTCCGAAAAATAAATACTGCGGATGATCGTCATCCTTCCATCGTGAACAAAGAATATGCGTATGATGAGTAAAATCATTTTCCTATCCATATTAAAATTTCGAACCTTCAATAAAACAAAACCTTGAACCTTGAATGATACAGTAAAAAAGAGGAGGAGAATATTCCAATGAAAGCCAAAATGAGAGCATTGGAAATTCCCAGAGCGTCGACGAGTGAGTGTTACGCACTTTGTACTTCAGCCTTACCTGAAAGAACTGCTTTTGGTTTATTATTTTCAATAATGAACCTTTGAAATCGACCAAGAAGAAAAAAATTTTAACACCCCCTCAAAATTTGACGGTTTACGTTTCAAGGTACGTAGAATCCAAAAATCGAATAAAAATTTGGCCGTCCGTCCGCCGTACGCGGCACTTTTGCCACTTAGCATTGACCGATTTTGATGAAATTTGGTATGTAGGCTCCTTCTGAGGTCTAGTTGTACCCTGAAGATTTTGTTTGAGGTAGGTAACTTCTAAGGGTTCCAAAATCAATTTTGAAATTTTGAAAACGCCCTAATTCAAAAAATTTTTATATAAAGGTATTGTTTTTCCTTCAATTTAGGATTCTATAGAATTTTCAGAATTTTTTGAGATCACCCAGAGCTCTGTAAGACAAACCGTTCGCTCCCTACGAGAATTTGAAGTTTGGACGTACGATAAATCAGAAACACGAGTGTGAATCTCAAAAGAGGCCTAATCTCCGTTCAAATTAAAGCTGACCGAAATGCGATCGATGTTTTTCTTCATGTTGGATGGTTGGTGGCTGTACAGACGAGTGATCTATATAGAAAAATAAAGAATGATAAACCATTGTGTAATAATTAATTGCGTTTTTTTTTCACACGGGCGACTTGTGAAAGAATTCTGACACTTCTGCCGCAGTTACTACGGGATAGTTTCCTCTTCATCATCCAAATCTACATTTCTTCGCTCATTTCCACATATTCTATTCAATGGGGTGTGCGCATGGGTCGGAAAAAATGTTTATTGTTATTTTAAATTTAAACAAGACCTCATTTTGAGAATTTTGACGCCAACCGCAACCTTCTAGCGTTAGAAGACCTTTTTCTATGATTTTTCGAAGTTTCGAATCTTTATGGTGTCACAGTGGGATAGGGGAGTCCCGCCCACGCGGGAGGGGCGTATGACGTCATAATCCGTCGAAACTTTGAAGAATCATAGCAACAGATCTACTTATCCAAAAAGGGAATCGGCTGGTGTCAAAATTCTCAGGATGAGGTCTACTTTCGAACAAAAATTTAAGAAAAAATCAGACGCACCCCCCATTGCTGCACTGCTACACTTCCTTTCTTTTGGCATCGAACTCATTTGCAGCAGGAGGCTGGAACGCTTGAACAAACCTGAGTGTCACATCAACATCTCGATGTTTGAAAATCGACGAGGTCCAGATATCGTTCAGGACGACTTCAATGCAGGACTGTTCACGTGTACTACTATAGCTATAACTATTTATGAATATTACACGAGGGTAACTAAACAGTACCATCTCTTTTTGCCAATGGTCATGCATATTTACACAGAATCAATCAGGAATGAAGCGGCCAATCTCTGCCTCTGGGCTCTGTGACCACTTCAATAGCGCCAGTCCCTCAAGTCAGAGGCAAAATTTATAACCGATTAATTAGGCTTGTGAAGTGAAATGGCGTACTCGACATTGTTCCTCCAATGTTTAACGACCTCTCATCAGAGACCAATTGAAATGCAGTCGGTATTTTTCAATATCAAGTAATAAAACAATCATATCGCCTGGTGAGAACTACAAGGGCGTAACTCAAAATTCGGTATTTTTGAGTTATAGTTATATTCCAACTATTCTGAGGGTGATCTTTTACTTGAACGAGGTGTCATAAGTGAACTCCGACTAGAAAGGGTACAACGAGCTAGTGCCCTTGGTGCATATTTAGTGCGATATTTTGGATGGTTTTGATCCGAAAAGTCTAAGTCAACAAAGGCGGGTTCGGAGTTAAGCCTATCCTGCCCACAACAGTGCTATTAACCTACAGAGGAAGTGTCCCTTCTTTAGAGTTATGCGTGTATTGCGATAGTAGCATGATCCATTCTAAATAGAAAGTGACGATTGTTATCAGAAATGTGCCTTTGTTTAACTCCATTGATCTAAAGAACTACGGCAGATGGTTGAAATTATTTACACAGTTGTTGAACAAAGCATTTTTATGTAAGTACCTACATTGTTTGTTTCAGATTGTTGTCCTGTTGAATCAGACAAGTAACCAAGGATAAGAATCAAAATGGGCAGTAACTAGTGACTACTTAGTAGTTGTTGAAACGTTCTTTTGTTATTGAGCCGTCAAAGTTTAAATTTTATGAGTTGCCTTGCCTATCGAAAAATACATTTTAGCAGCATTCCTACTCAATTAAATTGAATCTGTTGCAATTTTTAGACTCAGATCAGTTGGGGGAAGTCTGGACCAATAGGAGCGAGCCACTTTCATCAACATCTTTCATTGAATTTAAAAACATTCCATTCAAACTTCCTGTAGGTACCTATTGTGGACGAAAAATCTTTAATTAAGAGTCAATTTTTCTTTTTGGATTCGGGATGACCAATTGCATCTTCTTTTTGAACTGAGTAACTTTGAGACTGGTGATTTTAAGTGAACAAAATATTGTAAGCAAAGCCTACCATTTAGTTTTCGCTTCAAATTGTGTGAATTTGAGGACAATTTATTAATGTAGTCAACGACTGTGACGGATTTGACTATTCACTACTAGATAAGTGAGAATAATTTATAATAACTATTTTTTCTAGTTGATATTTTTGTGAGTTAGAAGTTTTTACCTACGTTACATCGAGTTTTCTCAATTTTGACTTTTGTATTTCATATTGAAGTTATTAACTCAGTCAGATAGCACTGTATATGCGATACTTTTTCGAAAAAAAATGTGATAAAATATTTAACATTGAATTATTTCATTCAAAATTTATTTTCATCGTAACAATTCAGCCTGATACTTACTTTGTTGACACCTTTCACGCACTGAGATATCTTTTATAAATTATTTAAAAATATTTCCGATCAGTTAAAGACTGGAAGAAGTGCACGAAGTGCACGAAGCTAAAAGATGACATAATAATAATTGATAGAAAGACGGAGGCAGTGAAAAGGTTTTCTGCTGAGTTCGCCCTCTTTTTCCAGTCTCCAAATCTTCCAATGCAATTATCTCAAAACTACGAATTTTGAGTTATGCCCTTGTAGTTCTCACCAGGCGATATATCACTCATCAGAAGCCTGATATACTCGATGTAATTTCCTAAACCAAACAGTCTAACGAACATTAACCCTTCAAAACATCTCATACCAACCCATCAAAAATATAATAAAACAACTGGAGTAATCGAAACCCACTTCATAATAGTATTGGGATTGATTCTTACAAAATTATTTGGATTTACAATGATCGCGATACTTTTGTAAATTGAGAGATTTGAAAAGAAGTTGACAATTTCAACTGAAAACAGGCCAAACAAACGTAGGTATGTCATAAAGTAAACCATGGCTCCGCAATGGATTCCAATACAAACTTTGCTGACTGTGGAGTTTCTACTCCAAGTTTTGATTACTGATTTGTTGGATATGATAACACATACTCACAACTACATTTTTAGGACGTCCCACAGTAAGACTTGGGCGTCCTTATGCGATCGATCTGGGGTGAAGGAGGACAACACTCAACAAAAAAATAATAAAATAATCACACAGTCTTCCGAACTGTACATGATTTCACCAGAGTATCAAAATTCGCACGGGAGGGGAGAGTGTGGGGGATTATTTTCACAAAATATCCGATTTTTCAATATTTTGGTTCCTTTACTGCTTACTAATTGTACCCAAACTTCGAAATTGAGGATTTCATTCCTCATTTTACCTCCGGATTTTCATTAGTTATTCTCTGTACCACCATAGAACTAAAAGTGGTGCCACCATGGTGCCAGGACACCATAAACCGCATATTTCGTGGGTTTTTAGGACGTCCCACAGTAAGACTTGGGCGTCCTTATGCGATCGATCTGAGATAAAGTTGGACAACACTCAACAGAAAAAAAAAAATTTCCACACAGTAATCCGTTTTAGACCATTCTGAATCCAAATCCGCGAAAAAAACCATAGGTGTATGTCAGTGTGTGTGTGTGTGTGTGTGTATGTGTGTGTGTGTGTGTGTGTGTGTGTGACAAAATCTTGTGTCGTCTGCACAGGCCTTAGTTCTCAACCGATTTTCCTGGTTCTTTTTTTGTTCGGTGCGGAATACTATCTAGTTGTGCACTACGTCGCCGGAATTTCGAATTTTGCTTTTTAAGGGGGGGAAAGAGGGGGTTAATGATCAAAAAACGTGCGTTTTTGGGCATAATCTTGTGTCGTCTGCCCAGGCCTTAGTTCTCAAACGATTTTCGTGGTTCTTTTTTTCATCGACGCGGAATACTATTTAGTTGTGCACTACGGCGTCGGAATTTTGAATTTTGCTTTTTAAGGGGGGGAAAGGGGGGGTTAATGCTTAAAAAACGTGCGTTTTTGGGCCTAATCTTGTAAACTCTGCCCAGGCCTCAATTTCCAACCGATTTGTGTGTTTCTTTTTTTGTTTGACTCAAATAACTTCCGAGTTGTACATGATTTTACCAGAGTACCAAAATTTGCAAAGGGAGGGGGTGAGTGGGGGGATAATATTCACAAAATATCCGATTTTTCAATATTTCGGTTCCTTTACTGCTTACTAATTGTACCCAACCATTGAAATTGAGGAAAAATTCTCATTATACCTCCGGATTTTCATGAATTATTCTCTGTACCACCATGGAACTAATAGTGGTGCCACCGTGGTGCCAGGACACCATAAACCGCATATTTCGTGTTTTTTTTTTTTTTTTTTTTTGTGTTTCACCTTGAAAACGGATGCGAACCTCGACGGACCGCCTACTAAAACTAATAGATGAAAGTTCAATGTTACGACGTATTTCCGCTTTAGTGCCAGACTGGCACCATTGGCGGGGGGGGGGGGGGTGATCTCGAATTCGCATGTTGGGTATCGAAGATCATGGATTTTAAAATGCTCTTCAGATTCGAGTTTCCCACGCCGCTAGAAATGTTATGGCTGATAATGGTGAGGGGGGGGGGGGGGGTGTCACTATTTCTTCCCTAAAGTAATAAATGAATTACATCGAGTGAAACAGTTTTATCGCTTACCAACTGGTTAAACTGATCTAATGCTTATCCAATGGGACGTCCCCTGGAATGCATGCATTACTAAACAATATGTTTTTGTTTTTCACCTTGAATACGGATGTGAACCTCGACAGACTGCCTACTGAAACTAATACATGAAAGTTCAATGTTACGACCTATTTCCGCTTTGGTGCCATACTGCCATCATTGGTGGTGGCGCGGAGGGGGGGGGGGGGGTGACTAGAATTTGCATGTTGGGTATCGTAGATCATGGCTCTTCAGATTCGAGGCTCCCATGCCGCTAGAAGTGTTATGGTTTATAATGGTGGGAGGAGGGGGTCACTATTTCATCCCTAAAGTAATAAATAAATTACATCGAGTGAAACAGTTTTATCACTTATCAACTGGTTAAACTGATCTACTGCTTATCCAATGGGACGTTTCCTGGAATGTATGCATTACTAAACAATATGTTTATCATGTATATTCCATGAATCAAGACTGGAGACATTCAGAAGAAATTCCAATGCAATATTTTGTTTCAGAATAGGTAGAGATTTTGTAGGGAGTAACTTACCTATTAGAAATATCCAGGAAGACACAACTTCCAAAGAAGCTATAACTCTGGAAGTGAAGCTTCTACGTACACTTCTTTGTTGAAAGTTTTTTCATTATAATGAACCATAAACTTTACCATAAATCATACAGCTTTACCATAAACTGTTGGACAATTACCGGAAGCCCCTAAATCAAGTTAGGTAATTGATGCCTAATCTCTACGGACTATATTGCACCCGCGATTTTCGCACCTTGATTCTGTTACGTACACACTATCGATTTCCGATGGATATGGGAAACCAATCAAACTTATTCTATTGATGGTACAGGTTATGTATTACCTTCAAGTAAAGAAGACTTGCCAAAATCAAATTACATTAAACGGCTGGATGTTTTATGGGAAATGCCGTGGATTTTATACGGTTCTATCGCCTAAAAAAATGGAAAAGGCGACGAGAAAAATAATTGACTCGCCATAACTTTAAAACAGCTAGATTGATTTCAATAGAAGTTGTTGGTGAGTGCTCATCATTTTCTAAAAGAGGTTTTTTTTTACTGTTCAAACTCACGTTTGAACAAAATTTAAATTATTGTTCAATAAACTATTTTCAGGGAATTTCCACAAACCCTTTCAAGGCTGTGGTTTCAATACCTGTACCTACCTTCCCAACAATACCTCCCTGTCTCATAACTCGTAGTCCACCAAAAAGAATAATCCTGTCCTCCTTGAAAGTCTTTCTAGCAAAATTTATATATATTTATATTTAATATAAACTCTGGGTTTTCTCCCATTGTACACAGCCCAAAATGAGACAATTTTCGTTTTAACCTCACCTTATTCCCGTTTCTGATGCATTGCAAATTTCTATTGGCGACTTGTCGACTTGACCCCCACTTTACTTGTTTAGTTTCCGCTAGTTGAAACAGAAAATTTTGACTTCTTTCTTACATTCAACCTACTAAGAGCAACAGCTCCATCTCTATTATAATCTTCAATTTTATAAGTTCCGACTATCCTAACGAATTTCGTAACAGTGTTTATATAAGTGTACAAAGTTGTAAATACATGCACTATATATTTACTAGAAGCCATACTTCGCGAGTTTATTTTATCTCCCTGATTTCCCGGGCATGAACATTGACGTTGGGATCAATACTTCAATATTTTATTCATAACAAATATTCCCTTGAGTCTACAATCCCGCCAGACTACAAATTACTCGTATAATCAACAAATAATTTGTTGATTATTAGGAGATACTTCGATTAGTGAACTACACTAAATTAATTGAGCGAGCGGTACGGGCTAGTAGAAAATATTTCTAAACAACCTACGTAAGTAACCTAAAATACCTACGTATTATACCTTCATAATCCTGCTGAGTCACAACAATGTGACACAACTCTGTACGTTCACAGCAGTATTAATTTCCGGCGATAGACACTCAAAACGCTGCAAATTATTACACAACGGTTTATTATTTTCTATATAGATCACTCGTCTGCAAAGCCACCAACCAACTAACATGAAGAAAAACATCGATCGCATTTCGGTCAGCTAAAATTTGAACGGAGATTAGGCCTCTTTTGCGATTCACACTCGTGTTTCTGATTTATTGTACGTTAAACTCTTAAATTCTCGTAGGGAGCGAACGGTCTGTCCTACAGGGCTCCGCATGGTCTCAAAAAATTCTAAAAATTCAATACTATCTTAAATCGATGGCAAAACAATACCTTTATATCAAAATTTTTTGAGTTAGGGCGTTTTCAAAATTTCAAACCATATTTTTCAACCCTTAGAAGTGACCTTCACCAACCAAAATCTTTGGTGCACAACTAGACCTCAAATGGAGCCCACATACTAAATTTCATCAAAATCGGTCAATGATAAGTAGGAAAAGTGGCGCGTACGGCGGACGGACGGCCAAATTTTTATTCGTTCTTTGGATTCTACGTTACCTTGAAACGTAAACCAACAAATTTTGAGGGGGGGGTTTAAACAATTTTTTTCTCTGTCGATTCAAAAGGTTCATTATTGAAAATAATGAACAAAAATGACAGCGTTGAGAATCAGGATCATTTTGAAGATGAGTTATGCACTGCATGTTTCAAAACCAGGGGACATAATAATATGCCCATAATAATATGTCCAAAACCAGGGGACATAATGTATATATTATATACATTTTAAAATATAGGTTGAACCAGATCAGTTCCATTTATTCATATTTTTCCTTTCCTGGTTTGCGTATTCCTCACCTGGGAGCAGGCTCTACCAGCGCCCAAGGAATATAGGGAGAAAATGTTTTGAAAGTTCCATAACCCAGACCTCCCGAATGAGCGGTGATTTAGAACCAATCACTTTCGAGGAAGTTCAAAACAGACTAGCCGAGAGTTGACTGGAGAGTAAAAGTTACCTGTGTGTTCCAGATCATTGACTGTAAAGCGTTGGAGTCAATAACAACTTCCTCTCGGAGCTCTGTCAGAACTTCAGAACGACGAAAACTTAAACAGCTGATTGAATCGAGGTAACTGGATTTCCAAGCGGAATGATGAATAGTCTTTTAACAAACATTTACTCTAAACTAAGCGAAGTGTGTAGCTTTAAAAATTTTGAAATTACCCGTTTAGTGGGCAATTTAATTTAATAAGCTTCACTCATTTCGTGGTTTTAGGTGGGTCATACAAGTTGTCAGACTAAATTGCGACTTTTAACCATTGAAAATCGGGAAAATCATCGAAACTCATTTTTCTGGGATCATGTAATGCGTCAAAGATGAACAATGCATTATCAATAGGCTCTTGGAGAAGTGAGTCGGTAATGAGACTGGCCTTGGCTGCTCTCCAATTGAATCCCTGAACGTGGAAAATATTATAAAATGTAGCAACAAAACCATATTATGATGTTACAAACTCCCCCAAAATAATCTAATTATCTAGTGCTTTCCGAGAGTAAACTCTCTTAAAAGTACCCTCGGGGTTATTATAATTTTTCTATATTAGAGAAGTTTTTGATTATTTGAAAGACAAATAAATGAATTGGAGCCAAAATTGTTCACTGAAAAGAAAATTGATACATCATAAAAAATCTATCCGAAATGACAAATTCTCAAGAAGTGGACAGTTCGTTTTATTTTTGGGTTGAATTGTTTCAGCAGAACTGAGATCATTTAAAGTTACGCGAACGTTTACGTGTGAGGTTCCGTGGGGAACATTACGAAAAATTCACCGACATTTATCAGGTTGTTTTTCCAGATTCTGACAGGAGAGTAAGTTCCGCTCACTCCTTCGATTCTACTCACAAATCAAACTACCAGCGCCTGACCACGTCGCTTCTCATGCACACTTTCTTTCGAAAGTCCCGAAAGAGAGCGAGCCATGTGTCAAGTAACAACTCGACTTCAAATGCCGTATTCAAATAATGTTTCACCGAACCATTTATCATGGAACGTATGGAAACTACTTCATCACTTTAACATCCGTTCACGCTCGAACACTTCGTCCGAGAAAGAGAAATTCCTCTCTCCGGAACTTTTAGAACCCATTCTTAAGGCTTGATAAATGTGGGAAATGAATAAAAATGGCGAACAACTGTATATCAGAAGAACCACCGCGAAAAAATAAGAGGAGCATCCAGTTCGCGGCTGTTAATCTTCTCACCAACCCTTAAAATCCAAAACTGATCATTTTAGAGTGACTTTCCACTAGTTCGGGCTCTTAGAGTAACATCCAGGATAGTTCTCCTTCAATTCTCAGGAGTCAGTCCGTGTTAGATTGATATATTGCTGGCTTGTACTATTCATTAGCATGTTTTTGAAGTTTCAAATTACGTTTCACATTTAGGTTGAATGAAAATGAGAAAAATCGCGTATTGTAAGCAAAACGTATATTTCCCTTCTTGACATCATTTCGCCTCTGAATCCACCAAAGTACGAGGATTATTCGTAAAAATATTCTCACAGTATTTTAGAGGATGCAAATCTCTCACTCTAAGAATAAAATTTCCATTTGCAATTAATCTTCCTGTAAAACCTCGGTTCGGCGTCTGTTCAGCTGTTAGCTTGACCGTTTTTAGTCCTCAAAGATCCTTGCTACATGAAAAAAATCCATGATTTTCATCATGTTGATGACACTTTCAGAGACCAGTTGGTTACCCCTTAAGTTCAAAACTCCGTAATCAAAGTTTTGGCAAGCACTAAAATTAATTTAAGTCTCACTTTATCTCCCGATTTGGATCAAAATTGAACAAATCCTAGTTATCCTGTGAGCTTAGAATGTAAAAGTATTTCAGTGAAAGTAAAAAAATGCTGCCAAGTGGGTGTGAAACATAATAATTGTGCCTGTTTCCCTAACACAATAATTGTTCCGAAGCCTTGGAAATCATCAAAACTTAAATTCCCCACCGGATAGGATGGAAACAGCGGGAGTCGTCTTAGTTAAAAGTCACAAGGATCATCAAAGAACTGACCACAATGAAATTCATAGGGAACCATCTACAGTTCTGGAAATTTCATCGAATTCAGATGAAAATCGTGAGAGTGAGAAATTTCACATTTTCTCAGTGAAAGAAGGATAGGTAAGGTGACCATCTAGACCCCTACACCCCAAAACAGAACTAGACTGGTTCAGTATAGTCTACGAGTAGTATAGAGTACGAGTAGAAATGTTCACCCCTCATGTGAAAATAATGCTCCTCGCTACCTTGTTAGATTCGAACTTTCATTCGACTGAATAGCAGCTTGATACATTGGGGAAGACAAGTTGTAACTGTTACAAGTAGCCCCGATCTCATTCAAAATAATTATACGTTGTAGGAATAAAGGTTTTCGAAGTTCATTAGTAATATATTTAGTCTATGGACGATAACTGGTTAAACACAAGAAAACTTGACAGTAAGAAAGCACTTGGTATTATATTGAGACCATTCATTCGAGTGGAACAATGATTTCTGAACTGTGAGGAAACAATAGAAAGCTATAGTCTAAGGCTTCCCTTAAACCGCTGCACTAACCTGGTGCCCACATCCCATTCTCGCAGGAATTGAAACCCCTACGATCCCCCATTCCCTTTTGTGGCCCCTATTGTCTCTCACGGAAAAAGAACACGATTACTTGTTCTCTTCCGCCGCTAATAGAATATATGTGTGGATGCAATATAAATACTTATATATTATATGACTTCCGGATTACGTTGGACATTTTCGAACCTCCATGAGAAAAACCTCCAAATCCAAAAAAGGAACCCTCCAATCCATGAGAAAGCTTTGGAAAATGTAAATATCTCTATTAAATGTTGACCTTCATCTTAGTTAGAATCCTATGAGATATGATACAATAATAATTGTTAGACTCTCCAATCAGGACTGACTTACTAAAAAGCCTACGTTCATGTCTGACTGCCTCTCTCAAGCTACCTAGAACCCGGTTCACTTACACAGACCACTTCCTCACTAATCGTATCGTAATCACTCGTATCTCACTGTTATGGAATAATTTCTTCTCTAGTTGTGCACTTTTACATTTTCCAACGTAATATTTATTAATATCAAAACATGCACTTCATTTTGATTTCTATGAATGAAAACTTATCTATTGCGATTATACCTCAAAACGTTCAAATCAAAACTGATTGAAGTGACCACAGAGGAAATCAGATGGTGGATTGACAAAAAGGTTACGTAAGACCTTTTTGTATCCAGTCCATTAGCACTAACTCATTTTTTTTTCGGAATTCGGATTTACGTCACTTCTCCCTCTGCTGGCGACACTCCTTGGCAACTACAAGAGAACCGATCTGCAATTTGCAATTTTTTCCAATCAGAATCGCTCAAGGTCACAAGTTAGCAGGGACCAAACTGCACTTCACTATGGTAAAATTAGGCCCGAAATGGGAGAAAAAAGATGAGCTATTCTCTAGATGAAAGTTGGGGAGTAGGCACCTGAACCCAGGGAGCCTAGCACTATCGTATTCCACGAACACCATCACATCGTCATATTGGTTTCTCCTTTCTAGTCAAAGCTAAAGAACAAATTAACACACAGTCTCAAATAAGTGGGGGTTCTCTAGACAATTTCTTGACACAGTCTCAAGCAAGCATGAAAATCATTAAAATCGGAAACAAAAAGAAGGAATACGAATGAATTAAAGGGAGAAGGAAGAAAGGAAAGAAGAAAAATCTTTTGCGCTAACGAGCATCACCATTAGTGAATGGACTATTTCCACGCAAATAGTTTGACCTGAACTGACAAATGAGAATAAAACTGGATGCAGTAAGGCCTGTTCGTGAATCAATAAAGCCAAGAACTCTTAAAGAAATGGTAGTGGGTACGAGCAAATGGTCTTTCCAACATTGAAATATGACCATTTGGAACAGTATAACTTACACATTGTTTAGTTATGTGTGCATTCAGGCGACTTCACACTGGATGAGGAGTTGAACGTTTAATTCCAACTTGTAGCGCCCAGCATGAATGTGGATGCAGCGGATGCAGGTAGGCAAAAAAATCATTTAAGGCATCATGCATCGATTTATTGATGTTGCACTCGTTTAAATTCAAAATCCATGTCTCCAAAATCTCGTCACGAGTAATTTTGTTCGTACTGTACTCGTTACATCGTAGCGCTCGCACCTAAATTTGATGGTTCGGTGGAATACTTTCCTTCGATGGAATTACTAACTACTTGTTATTCCTAGTTACTACTGGTGGAGTAACCTTTAAAATTTTTATATGAACAGAAAACCATCCAGAAGTGAAAAATAAGCCATGCAAAGTAAAATGTTATCGAAATGTTGTTGGAAGATAGGAGTACTGAAACGAATATACGGTTTGAATGGTGTAAGAAGCTGAAGAAATATGAATGTCTTGCACGAGTGAAAAGTAACTCATTTCCCTCGTTATACCAAGCCTCTCTCACTCACTCTCTCTCTCTCTCTCTCTCTCTCTCTCTCTTGATGATCATGTCGAGAGATGAAACGGAGCGTGAAAGGATTCCGAGGCGTTAAGTGGCAACTAGGCACATGGGAGTCTCTTGCGGAATATATTTCGCATAAGCCCACAACACTAGTTTCCGAGCTGAACCTTCGAGGAGAAGCAATTTTCATCAAATAGCAGCGCTGTAGAACACGGCTACGAGTAAATTAATTAGGAGCACTGGATCCCTTATCAAAAGGGCGAGGCGTTCAGTTCGAATAACCTTTTGATTTTTCTGGCCGAATGAATAGATGGAATTAGGAGTGAGAACTCAAAAGTATAGTAATTATTTAATTTTAAAGTTCAATGGTTTTTAGTTCCTAACTTGTTTTATCGAATATGCATATAAATATTTCACAATGAGTGGTGTAACAATGAAAGGAGTAATTTCCTGAATATAATTGTAATTTCCTGAATACAAACAAAATCAACTCCTGTTAATAAGCAAATCACGAAGAAAGTTTGGTTCGTGTTTCTCTTCTTTCTCATTCGATTTGGTTCTTCCCAGTATCGGATCGTTCCTGATTTGTTGACACGCTAAAGAGACTCGAACTGATCAATTGATCTCATGAAGGAGATCCACCTCTTTGATACCTCAAAGCACAAAGGTGCTATGTCCAAGACTGGAAGAAAAACGCTAAAGAAGTTTTCAACAGTGCACAACTCCTAAAATAATGGCTTATTACACTAAAATCTTTAATTTCTTCAACATATTTTCAATCTATAATCGTCAAGAGATTCAATGATAGTTTTGTTGAATTTGTGTTTTCTGAAATTGAAAAAAATAAAACAAAAAATTCGGAAGATGGATGGACATAGCGCCTTTGAGCTTTAAGGTATCGATATGCTGCAATTATGGCCAAAGATAGCTCACCGTTGATAGTAACACACAAGTTCGTTTGTTTGACCGATCTCCATAACGTTGAGATTATTTTATATTATAATTATAATTATATTATATTATAATAAGTGCCCTAACTACTTTACAAACCCAGTGGATCTTCGATCATCTTTGCCACCAACCAATCAGAATCTGAATGGGCTGCCACTTCCTTCTTATTTTTGTTGATTTTAAATTCATGTACTGATTCTTTGGCGTAAGACTCTTAGATGAAGCCCAATGAAGTCTTCCTAGATGCAAACCAAACTGATCAAGCTTCGGAACTGCAAATGACAGATCAGGCTGCGTTGCAGAGAGCCGAGTATGTACATAAACTCTTCTTGATTAGTCAGAGTCCATACAAACAATTCAACAGTCCAAGAAATATTTTTACTGAACCACATATCACCCCCTCTGGGTTGCTTTATATAACATCTCTCTTTAATTTTTCATTCTAGTTAGGCTCGAACATTAAGAGTTTGACTCCAAGGATCTCAGTTGAGATCAGAGATCTAGAATGTCTAGTAAACGAAGAAGATGTGAAACTGGCAATACAGGGCAATGTAAAAGAGTGCCCTGATGACATCTTCAATACGCCTCCAAATAAAAGATAGCAAAGATGACAGTAGTAGAGATCTACAGAAAGAGTGCTGAGGTTCTTCTCACACTGGATCATGTCAGGATAGGATAGATCAACTGTCATTAATCAGAAAGCCTTCTCTAGTCTTGAAATGCTTTAGATGTCTAGGATTGGAGCATCCATCTATCAGTTTGTAAGGGTTCTGATCGGAATAAACTGTGTTTCAAATTAGGGCAAAACTAACTAACTACTTTTGGCTGTAAACTTAAGGGGACACATATGTCATTTCCGCGCTACGGCAGCAATTTTGGTTTTTTCGCGATATTTTTTCAATGGTTCGTCCGATTTTGATGAAGTTTTAAGGAACTAATCTTCAATATATTCTGGTCGGATGGTAAAAATTTGAACTCACTCAGACCATCCAAAAAAAAGTTACAATTCCAAACTTGAGCTGTTCTAAACCTAATTTTTTGATATAAACCAATGTTCCTTTTTCTCTGAGAATACTCAAGCTATCGGTCTGAAATTTTGACAGCACCATCAGTATACTTAGTGAAGCAAATTTGATTAACAAAGTTTTTATGAAGTTCACAGAAAAAAAGTTATGAGGGTTTTTCATTTTTAGCGATATTTTGAATTTTCACACACTCATATTTAGGCTCCATGGCGTTATTCGGCAAAACCCTCCATCATAATTATAGGTACATACTAGAAGAACATCCTGTAAAAATTTGGTTCCAATCGGATGAATAGTTCCTGAGAAAAAGGAACAAATAAGCTCTAAAACGTAATTTTACAGGAGAGCGGTTTGAATCAAAAACGCTCGGCCGAGTTTGGGCGGTCAGGTTTATCGAAATTTGAATGACTGTTCCTGCCTGTTTTCAACCAATGGAATTGCGGTATCAACTCTCGATAGTTCAACATCGATATATATCGAATAGAATACATCGTTTAGCATCGAAACCTCAAAGATAACCTGAGTGTATGTTTACAGGAGCACGTCTTATTTTTGTGTCACTTTTGTCTCTTTACCTGCTCTGCGCTTTGGTGTGTTCGATGCCGTGATCATTCAATGATGGTTGTATAGTGAATTGTCGAGTCCTTGATGAATTAGGTATTGTGCCCGGGAAATATTGTGCTAAGGGACTGTGCGAAATCGACAAAGAGAGGATGAGATTTGTGTAAATAGAGGCCAATAAAGAATCGCAGCTTGCCCGAAAAAGAAGATCCTGAGCTTGTAAACATCTTGAAGAACAGATGCGAGAACAAGAAAGTGATGATCCCGCTTATGGTCCAGGTCTTTAATGAAATGAGAGTTATAATTTATACCTTCAAATAATTACTTATTATTATAACAAACGTTGATCTAGCTCAGCCTGTGCATCATTCCTTCAACAGCGCTTCCGAGCGCTCCTCAGCACTAGTGACTCCCTAGGTTTCAACCGAAATTTGGAGCACTTCTACTCATCGGATTTAGAATTTTTTTTTTGAAATTTCCGGAATTGAGTCTATTTACAAATTATGGAAAAAAAAATTTTTGCGCGTCCGGACCGAAAATTGACATATGTGTCCTTAAGAGAAGAGCCAAAATGCATACTTTTCAGAAGTGAGGGTAATACAGAAAACCACTTGAGAAGGAGGAAAGAATAGGGAATAGAAGAGGGCATTGGTGTAACAAAATAAAATATGGTGACAGTTTTGAAAAGCAACTTGCATAGAACCCGAGCTGCATCTGATCTGCTCCAGAAAACAGCTCGGGGAACGATTGCTCACATAGGTAGTGATGACCAGTTAACAACATAAAGACTTTGCAAGCCCAAATTGGTACCCAGATACTTCTGGAAAAGCACTAGTTTGGATATAGGACAGCTCCAAGTTCGTGGTAGATATCCATGGAGGAGGTAATGGGTATATGGAATGAGGTAAAGGTAATGGATATATATGGGATCTGGATCCAGAGTAAAGGTATCAAATATAATCATGAGCTGCTTCCTAACCTCCAACGAAATAATAGGTGAAGTGGAACAGAAACTTATTTCTGTTGAGGATACTTTGACAGAAATGCATTTCTATATCGCATTGCATCTGAGTTGCAATGAGCATCTGAGTGTCTGTTGGTGGAAGATATGGACGCCAGAGCAATAGAATGGGGCATGCCAAAAACCAACATAGAGGTTCATTGATAGTGGTGATGATGGCAAGATGTGATCTCCTATTTAACTGTATGATCGTGGGTTCTTCCCTAACCTTCAGAAGAGCGACCCAGACTGGCACCATTCCTGATATTACACTAAGCTCAGAATGTATTACGAGTAGAATAATAAAAGTATTGAAAGACTTATCGGCCAGTAATCACCAATAAATTGACTACGAGGTGGGGGGATCAGGTTGTTTCAATTGATAGTGCCCAATTTTGTAAACTGAGATGAGAAATTCTCTTCAATATTCTTCACCCTTCTGCTGCATCCTAATGGATGAGCAGTGGAAAAAGAACCTTTCAAGGGAATACAACAAACTCGTGGTAAGCCAAGGCGGGCGGATTTGTGAAATTCCTGATTCATTATGCGCAAATAGTTGCTTTAACAGTGCTTTAAGTGGTCTCATTCGATTCAAAAAATTTTAAAACTTTGAATTGGTGAAAAAGCCGTACTTCTGTGAAGAATTCCATTCTATTGACTTTCACTTACAAGATCTAGTAAATATTCCCCATGGGGCGGACTTTCTCTTTTTTCCTCTCAATTACGTTTCTAAGTATCTTGTAAAGTGAAAGTTTGCTCCTGGATTCATCGAACCAAAACTCTGTTCCATGTAGAACATAGCATCGGTACGACCTTAATCCGCAGTGAATAGAAGCATGTGTACACCTTTAGGTGAAGAGAAATCAAACTTATGAGCTGTATAATGACCTCTGCCAACTTCTAGCAACTCCTGCCCTTGACTGACTTTGACGAGGGTGGAAAACTCAGGTTTTAACAGAAGAAGCAAGTTCATGGTATAGAGTTAGGGATAAAGCAGTGAGAAGAGGAGGGTATCGAGGCTCGAGGATCAACCAGATCAATTTGACCACGTTCTAGTTGCCCAAGAGCTCAAACACTTATTCTAGTTGATGATGCATTTGATCCTCTCCGCCATTATGGAAAGTATACATTATGTACGTTCTTTTGGGCTGCTATGAATGTACAGGAGTTATTTGAGGTCTTAAAAAACGCAATTCAATATAACTGAAGTATAGATCACTCAGGATCTGCTGATATTCCGACCAATTCAACCTTCTTCAGCTGTCCAAAGTAGTTTGGAAGTATGTTCGTACAAAACCTTCCTATTACAATGATGGGAATTTAACAAATTTTTCGTACCGTTCTCAAAGTAAACTTCTTTGATATACAACAAAATTTAATCTAGCAAAACTGAAATATAATTAATTGATTTATTAGATTAAGTGAATTATGAAGATTGCATTGATTCTAAAAAAATAAAATTGAATGATTCTCGAAATGATTGAATGAAACGTATTTATTTATAATTATACTTATCGAATTCCACAAAAGTTCATGATAACACTCCAACGACTTGGGCGTTATAGAGCGACCCTAGTAGTTGAATTGTAGGATATTTTGGAAAAATTTGCCTATACGAACGGATATCAGTAGAAATTGCCTATTATGATCGTATATCAGTAATGTGCCAAATGGTTGTAGGTAGTTTTAGCTACCGATGGGTCCGATCGTAGGTAATTGAGTAACACTGTGATAAGTAAGCCCAAATCATTTTGATATTGGAACAGGATATGAGGCTACTACTAACTGCAGTTTAATAGTGCATGATATTTTAGGCTTTGGAACAATCCTGATAACAATTACTCCAGTAATATGTCACGAACCTGTCATGTTAATAAATTCAATTCATGAGTTTAACTTGGTCTCAAACTGGTAGAGAGGGTGCCATAGAAGTAGGAAAGAAGAAGCGATTTGATGACATAATCACGTAAACTGTTACTGTCGTTACGTCAACTGACTTAAAAAACAAATTTTTTGGAATTTGTTCAAAATTTTTTGAAATGAGTGTTGCCAGTATCCATGATGGTTTCAAACGGATTTGATTTTGGTTTGTTGAAACTGTTGGAAAAGAGTAAAATAGGAGGAAAATAAGGTTCTGATTGCGGGGAAAATGTTCCGTTCTCCCGTAACTCCCCTTGTAACATTCGACTAAGTCGTTGGCGGACCATTTGTGTGCATTCAAATTGGAGTTCTGATTGTAAGGTTTTATAAAAGATGCTATATGAAAGGTTTTCGATAGGTGAAAGGTGCAGCAGTGAGTGAGAAATTATAGTGGGTTGTTTGCTCACAACCTGCTTAAGCCGCCTCAAACGTGTTACATGTTCAAGTAAGATCCCCAACCAAATATGAGGAAAATCAAAAACTTTGCAAATTATTAGACAACGGTTTATTATTTTCCTGAAAAGATCACCTATCTGCGCAGAACACGGCTTCTCCGGCCCTTCTTGGGACCGCTTCAAATAACATGGATAAGTGGTCATTTTGCTGAGTTTGAACAATTAAAATTGATTTCATATATTTTTATGTTAATCTATTGTAAATATCCGTTGAGTCATGAATATTTCTTTCATTTCATTTCATCTCCACCTTCCAATCACCTCACGATGGAATTACCTGGAAGCCGAGTTTTTTGTTTCTCGTCCCCTCATTTTCCTCGAAATTCAATTTAAAAACAAAAAATAAAAGCAAAGATAATGGCAGACTGAATGACTTGATGGGAGTAGCTGCACAAGTACGGCTAAGGGGAACTGAGCTGAAAAACACGCTCTTCTCTCTACGGACCTCTATTCCGTCGATCCAATCGCTAGGCTTTCCCGTTAGACGCATGAACGCACGCTCGTGCGAACACGGTCCAATTAGGACATAGTGCTAGAGCGTTCTAACGTCTATCTTTTCCCTCGACCAACAATCTAGGAAGTAAATTAATCAGCTACAGAGTATTAGTCAGCTAGTCACAACAGACACTGGAGGCTAATACGTATCAAAGGAAGTGTTACTTTGATTACAGGTCTAATACTTGTGGCTCATCTGTTACAACTATGCATTTATGTATTTGATTCTACAAAGTAACTCTGGGTAGGTTTGATCATATTTAGCTTGGTAGGTCGGAATGACAAACAAATACCCGAAAGCCAGTAATGATTCTGAATAGGTTTTATCGGAAATGAATTCGAAAAGTTGACCTCAGAATTTGTTACAATTTAATTGTATCACTATATAGTACGAACTATCGATGAATAATACGAGAAATCGTATATTCATGCAGTTTTGGCATAAAGAAAGTGCCTTAAAGGAAGCAAACGTACACCACGGTGAATTTAAGACCTTGGTGATCAAAGCCGGACGTAGGTACCTACCAAATTATGGTATGTTGTAGTGAATTGGTTTGGAACAAATCTAAATATGCATACTAAAATGACAGAATCGCTCTCTGATGGATGCTTGCAATTGAATCGATGAGAATAAAAACAGCACAAGTCCATTTTTGACGATTGTTGAAAAATGGTTTTTTGTAGGTTGTAACCAGTAGAACTACGCATTGAGCACAAGAGCAGTATGCTAACCACACTCGGTAAGCTTGAACAGAGCCTAAATGAAAATGATTGAGGGAAAAAACAGTAGGAGTCCGTGGACTCATACCACCTGACACCTGATATCTCGATAAGCTGATTGGGGACATGTACTGTTGTCATTCTCACTGATTCAATTCTAATGGCCCAAAGAGTTTCAGTTGAAACTATGTATCAATTCATATTGTTATTTGAATCTTTCATCCATTTATCTCCGTTTCTTAAAATTATCCTTTTTATAAATGTTTTATTTTCTACGTTTTTCGGCGATTTTTATTCTTGGGAAAATTCGTTTCAAATGTTCAACCATATCGTAACTGTCTGATAACACCTCTCTTTTGAAGATTTAGTAATTATTCACGTTCTATCTATCTGTTGAGCATCGCCGTAAGTTGATCTGAAGCAATAATTCAAGGAATGAGATATTTCTAAGTATACAAATTACCTACCTTTCTAATTGTCTTCCTCAGCAATGAGTTGTCAGCACCGTCTTCAATGCATTATTCTGCCACTTCGTTCATCTGAAACAAGAGAAGCCCACTTTTGTCAAAATATGGCTACAATGAACTTACATTCGGTTAAATTTATAACTCGGTTTCAAAGTAATGTTTTCAAAAAACAAAACATCGAATGGTTTTTCCGTTTTTGTGTTGTATTGATGACAAATGAACCGGTAGTATGAGCAAAAAAAAGCTCAGCTTACGGCTTAAATAGTCCGATGGAATCCGATCCTAGTTGACCGAGATGTCGGTCTGAGCCATCCAGCATCTCGGGGACCAAGAAATTCAAAACAACTAGTCCATCCCTGAAGCTTTTCTACCTTCACGATGACTGGGATCACTTAATCCCAGGTATCATTTTCTCCGAACCTCCCAGTCTGAATTGAGTGAACCGATTATAAACGTAATTAAGTGCTTTAGACCCGTCACCACTCGACCTCGATAACTCAATTTCCACTCTATTTGGTTTGATTCAAAAGCTCTAACGACTGTAGAATCAAAACAGATGAGAGGCACAGGGATTATACCCAGCTGTCAACTTTGGAAGATGAGTGGTATGGCGGGCGGGACTCCCTGGTGAGAGGTGGGAGAACTTTCAGTTTCATCCGCACAAATCCACCTGGCATCACAATTAAAAGAGATGGCCTAGAATTAGCCGACTCATCGGACCTTTCAGTCGTGAAGCCCTCAATTGTATTCGGCCCCACCTACTTTTCGAGCCTTTAGCTAGAAATGGTGATTTTTTGTCAGCAAGTCTCGGAATGTAATTCAGTAACAGAGTTCCGGCCTACTCTCCATCTTTTGCCGTCTTGAATATTACTTCAAAGGATTTCAGGATTGATCCATCAAACTAATTAGGGGAGAATTAACTTTTTTTGAATGTAAGGGAAAACCATACCTCCCGAAAGATACCTACCTACATATAAAATTGATGTTGTTTTGCAATGAACCATACCTAATACTTGAAAGTTAGGGAAGAGTCAGGGATTAGGATTACTTAATAATTCCACTTGGATGGTCCAATATTAATTTCTTATCATAATATTGAATGTTTCCTTAACTAAGTACAAAGTAAACTGCCAAGAAAAATGGGCCGAGGGAACGCTTTTGTTTTTTCGATGGAAAAATCGACCGTCACAAAAAAACGCATAATTTCTAGGATAAATTTTATATTTTTTAGGAATAGCCGCCGAAGAATCAATGAGGTGTTTTGTTTTGCATAATTTAGACAACCTCCATCCTTCGACGATAAAAAAAAGATTGATTCTCTCAATAACGACCACATTACTTCACCTCTCATGTTGTCAGTAGTGTTCATTTATTTGTCCACTTGGGAGAAAAAACATCAGATTTTTCCTGTTTGGTTTTCGCCAAAACAAGGGTAAAGGAGCGCCTAGGCATTCCAATTTGAAAGAATTGGTTGTATGTCAAACGTTCACAATTCTATGAAGAAAACATTTAAAATAGAAGTTGTGGAGCATCGAATTCTAAATCGATACAGCACAAAATGCCCCATCGTTAGCCAACTTCATACAAAGAAATTTTAATTCATAATTTTGCGTTCTAAAAGGAATATAACTCTGATTAGAGCGTTTATTGACCATCAAGTTAGCTCACGGGTCTGACAACGTACGGTTATGCACAGAACGACACGTTGAACCTCATTACTTGTATCGCCAGATTCATCTTTGGTTTTGCTTCATTCGGTTAGAAGGATTCTCATGAACGAGGATAAATCAGATAGTACTAAACCAAACAATCAGTGAAGAACACGCCTTTGATTCTATTCCCAACGTCTCGCCAACTGCAATGATCTCAAAGTCAACGCCCACCCTCCAGTTCTGAATAAAACTTAATTACATTACAGAGCGTAGAGAGGGATCAGACAGTTTCTTTTTCCAAGCGATTTAAATGAAAATTGAGAGCGGAGAGAGAATTCCCAGTTTTCCTGCACCCAAGGGGGCATTTCAAACCTCCCCTCGACCAGTTTATCTTAGCATTAGTGAAACCTCAACGCAGCAATTAATTGTTCAGTTATATCTTGCTTATGCTGGAGCTACCGACTCGAGAACGTTTCGGACCTTTTCAAAATCTCATTAACATGGAGCAATGTATTGTGTGATTCATTTATCAAAACACCTTGGACAACAACTCAACTTAAGGTCTCGGGAGTCTGAAATGTATTTGAGATTTTTAATCAAAAAAACGCTGCAAATTATTACACAATGGTTTATTATTTTTCTATATAAGATTAGATTAACTTAGATCACTCGTCTACAAAATCACCAACCATCCAATGTGAAGGAAAAAAAAAAATAATAATAATAATAATTAAAAAAAATAAAATAAAATAAAAATCACCAACCATCGATCGCATTTCGGCCAGCTCTAATTTGAACGGAGATTAGGCCTCTTTTGCGATTCACACTCGTGTTTTGATTTATATATATATATATATTTCAATATAAACCCTTGAATTTTCGTAGGGAGCGAACGGTTTGTCCCACAGAGCTCCGTGTGGTCTCAAAAAATTCTAAAAATTCTATAGAATCTTAAATTGAAGGAAAAAAATACCTTTATATCGAAATTTTTTGAGTTAGGGCGTTTTCAAAATTTCAAAATTGATTTTGGAACCCTTAGAAGTGACCTACAACAACCAAAAGCTTCGGGGCACAACTAGACCCCAAATGGAGCCTACATACCAAATTTCATCAAAATCGGTCAATGCTAAGTGGCAAAAGTGCCGCGTACGGCGGACGGCGTACGGCGGACGGCGTACGGCGTACGGCGGAAGGCGGACGGACGGCCAAATTTTTATTCGATTTTTGGATTCTACGTACCTTGAAACGTAAACCATCAAATTTTGAGGGGGTGTTAAAATTTTTTTTTCTTGGTCGATTCCAAAGGTTCATTATTGAAAATAATAAACCAAAAAGAAAATGTGTGAGGAGTTTTTTAGATTGTGAAATAATTAAGTACACAGTGGGCTACGATCATTAAATTCACAACCAGTTAAGTTCCGGAATGAGTGGGAAAGAACGAGGTTTTGAATATGAGAAAACCTGGTAAAAGTTATGTCCCTATTTATTGCTGATAAACCAAAAAGATATACACCGAAGAGATGACTTCTAAAGGTTCAAGTGAAGACGATGTTCCGTCATCGCCCAATTCGCCCTCCGATCGACGAGGAGACGCTAATACGTAATATAAACATGGCTGCTCTAGCAGAGAATAGAATGTGCTGCAGTCCTGACGACCATAATTATCTGTTTATCGTACGAAGTACGAACGTACTGAAGGGAACCAACCCATTCTCGTACTCCGGATATGGTGTACAATAGACCAGGATGGTGGAACTTTATCGATTGGGCGCCCCTGCTGAGAGTTTTTCACTGATGAATATCATTACAAAAAATGCAGTCAGACAATCAGATTATAAGAACAATGTTTTTTTTCTTAGTACATTTAGGTTTTTGAATGCTCAATATAGAGGGTGGGGTAACATAATTTCCTTATTTCGTAACGCAATGAAACAAAAAGTGTCTACTAAAAATTTTTTCTAGTATTTATTTATTTTTTATGTTATTTTATTCTATCATTATTTTTCTGTTTGAAGTGTAGGAAATATATTAAAGTTTTTTGACACATAGTTTTGAAAATCATGTTGGCCAAGAGACCCCCATTCGGTGCGCTGAGTAAAACGATTTCGCGTGTTTCACATCACCCTCTCTAACATGTCGACCGGTGTGTTAGGCAACACACCGGGGGTTTCTCGCAGCCCTGTAACACACACGACTCTTGAAGACCTGCAGACCAGCATTCAGCAGAGGAAGTGGCCAACATACCGGCCGATATGTTAGAGAGGGTATGAGGAACACGCGAAATCGGTTAGTTCAGCGCAATGAAAATGAAGATGTTCACTTGATCGACATGATTTCCATAACCAAGTGACAAAGAACACTTTAAAATATTTCCTACACTTCACACATAAAAGAATGAATCTTCAGTTCTTTCTGTTTCAATGAGTAAAGAAATAAGGAAGTTATATCGCACACCCCGTAAATTATATAATTCCACTAGCATGCAATTCATAGGGGAATATTTACAGCTCACGCATGATACAACTATCTAAAAATTATCCATTGAAAACAGAAGAAAATTGTTGAAGCGCACGACAAGGGATTCACGTTTGTGCATACTCTCTGGCTACCGACCATAATATGGTCAGTAGCTAGAATATATAATTATAATTATATTATAATTGTATAATATAATTATAATATAATTATACGAATATATTATATTTGTATAATTTTGCCCGTTGCAATGAATTGCTGATAGTGTTTGACATACACTCAACTCATACACGCAATATGGACTCAGTATCAATTGAGAATATTTTACTTAATGACATTTGGGATATATCCAACAATAAAATAAATAAAAATAAAAGTATATATACTGACAACGACATACCATCGTGTAGATCCAACTAAGGAAGCGAACTCTCCTGAAATTGTAAGTTCTGCATCACATGAAAGAAGACGAACATGAATTTACCGATAATGTAGACAAATTAGGCGGAAATATACATAATTGAAAACCGGAATTAACGGACTATAATGCCCTATCATCTATATTAGAAAACTTCCGTGTTGCTATCGTGCTATCTTCTTCAAGAAATAAAAATGGTTGAGGAACGTAAGGTAGCATCGAAAGCATTGTAAGAAAAAATAATCAAGAACAAAAATATAATATTGCAATATAAAAGCAAAAACTTAACGTGATTCATCAAATGCTAAGAGTGGACAAATCCCTCGATCACAGAAGCTGATTCCCCTCGAGAATCGAAAAACAAGAAAAATGCTGAAAACCTCATCAAAATTGGCGAATATTAGTATTAACAATGGAATCCTCCACTTCCGGTGCTTGTAGTAAATATTATGTACCAAGGTGTTGCTACCACAGTAATGAACAAATTTTCTATCAAATGTAGGAAAGATAAATATTTTCATTTTGTTGTTATAATTATCTGGATTATAAAACTTGGATTAATATTCCGCTTCATTTTCAGTTGTTTTTCAAAAGTAGGCAGATAGGTAACTAGTTACATAAATTATGCGTTATTCATAACAACAATTTATAAAATAACAAAATTTGATCAAATAAATTGCATCTTATAAAGTCGAATGAAATCTCACGGATAGATAAAATAATAGACCCAATAATAGGTTAACAAAATGAGAATGAAGTGATACAATAGATAAGTTAGGTATATCACATTCAATATTAAACTTATTCGTAATATCCCTACCTAAGACGAGGTAGTCCCTACATGATATAAATAGCCTGGGCTGTTGAATAATATTTCATTCTTAGGATCATAAAGCGGTCCGATCTCCTCGGCATGACCTTTTTTTTAAGGAGAAAAACTTCCTTCCTTATCACAAATGCCCTTCCTCATTCCCCTACCGAAATGGCCCAGATGATACGGCCATCGTCCGCCCACTTTATTTTTATGATAACTCCAAAATTAATTCGGACTGACAAATGTGGGACCTAGTGATGGCTGATATGGGTTACCAACTCTCAAAATTATTTTTGTTCCTCGCGACTCAGTAGATTACAACTTAGTTGGTGCAACATCGTAATATACATATTTGGGTAAGCTTCTGTATTCATTAAACTGCTGCTACCTAAAAAAAAGAAAAGAAAAGGATAGCTATAGAACAAGAGCAGTTATTGTGAGAGGAGTGGTGAATACAGATGACCATATGAATTTCCAATGAATACTTGTTCAAGTGGTTTGCATAGACTAATTGGGTAGCCGTGAGATTCCGATGAGATTTAACGAGCAGGTACTCAAATTTCATACTTCGAAATTTAGATTCAGGACTTAATTAACCAGTCTAGTCTTGATCGGTGATTCCACTGCTTTCAACAAAAAAAGGTGGTAAGTAATATAGAAAATTAGGAGTTGGTAGATCCATAGCTAGATTTACTATAGCACTACTTACAACTAACGTTTTTTGAGTTATGGCATAGTATGGTGGTATTGATAGGAATATGGAGTTGGATAGAATAAAATAATTATTTCCCTATGTTATCATGGAAATTTAAAAGATGAAAAGACTTCTCCTAGATATCTAAAAATTGCGATATTTGTGCACTAATAATTTAGTAAAAGAATTAAGGCGTTTTCATTGTGATGACTGGGGAATATCTACCCCCACTTATTTTTTCCGTAGTAGTAACTTCACAATTTTTCGCGTAGAATTCAATTATGACCAAATTGTGCAGCGCGCTATCGCGCAACCATGCGCAACCAAGATCAACTTTGTTTTTTCAAATAGGAATTCCCTATTTTTATTGAAGATTCGGATTATACGTCAAATTTTATGAACAACCGCGAAAACTTTTTTTTTTGAACGCGTGTAACCCACCCAGCGAGCGCTCAAAGATTCGCAACCCAATGATTGTGCCATTGAGATGAAGGTGGGCCTCTTAACATATCTCCTATCTTATTATAATGTCATGTAATTTCATCAATTTATTATATTTATTTGAATAATTTATTTTACTAGTGTAGTACGTGGTTTATTCTAGTATACAGGGTGTCCGAACCAGAGCTGAGCAACAATCCAGGGTTCGATTTTACAACTAATTTACCACGTTTCTTTTCAACCAGGTCAAAATGCTGCTTTTTACTTCGGAGTTTTTTTTCGTGTTTTCAACCTTGTATCACTAAAATGTTTAAAACTCCTTCAATTAAAAACATAAACTCAAATGGAAGGATACCGTTGGAAAAAAAAGTAAAAATTGTCGATTTTTTCGGTTTTTCCGTTTTGGTTTAATATTTTCAATAATGAACCTTTGGAATTTAGTTTGGGGGTCTTTTGGTGAGAGCTATAATTGAAATAATTCTATATTATTGTATATTGAAAAATGTACTTAATTGTAATGTCAGATTTATCACAAATAATAATATGAATGTCATGATAATATAATGTTTATGTAATAATGTTAATGGTGATAATGATGATATTGTAATAATGAAGTGATTTGGTAATAATGTTGATAATATTGTAATAATATCATAATATCTAACAATAGGAATTCAGTCATGTGAACAATATGATAAATATGAAATAATAAGGCGGGATAAGGCGAGGTACAGTGTAAATAATACCTTAAGGTACATATACATCCATCTATTACCTACTTTTTGAAACGGCGTTTAAAATTTTGTTCTGCGAATAAAAGCGCTTTATCTATCTATCTGGCTATCACTATAATTTATTGTATGTACAATTGATTCTATTTTCCACACACTAAATAACATTATAAATACACTATGATACAATAAATAAAATAATTAATACGTGATACATTTCATATAATTTACTCCCAATCTCCATATTTTTAAATTGTTTTGTGTTAGTATGTAAAAATTTGAGTATTCGATTTTTTCTAGTCCATAAAATTTTTGTTTTACGTACATTCACGTTGAAATTGTCTTCCATTATATTTACTGGATGGGGTCTGAATGGCTTTTTGAATAGCATTTACAGAGCACCCTTTTTGACGGTGAATACTTCTCGCTTTCATGTTTTATGCACGCACTGAGCAGTAATCCATAAGTAATAGATAACTCAGAGAATCAGGAACATAAATGCGTTTTCCCAGTCTCGGGCAAAAGTCCACCACTTGATTCTTCCGCTTCAACATTTCGTCGATGTTCCGCCATGGTACTTGGGGCTGGATATTTTCTCAGTAATCGCCGTCATCGTAACACATATTATGATATAAGAGTACTCTGCAGCTGGAGGGGTTCTCGAGATGGGCATGGGTACGGATTTCTTAAATTTTACCGTCAAGGCATTATCTCGCTTCTACAAAGATAACCTTTTCAGGTCTTCCTATAAGTCTTTCCTTCTCGAGAGTTTCTTCAAAAGTCCTCATGCAAGAAATTCGGGCCGTGTGTTGATTAAGTTGGCATTTGTCTTAAAAGTTCCCACTCCGTTGACGTATACCAGGAAACAAAATTGGATCCATTGCTAAATAATGAATTACCTACTCCATATCGATCCAATAGTTGTTCCACTCGCCACACCGTAGACCACTGTTGTGCCCAACTACTTGAACAGGAATTAAGCCAATCGAGAGCCAAACCTCTAATCTCCACATTTTCCAATTTATCGAACAGTTTATTCCTTGGGATGCTGTAGATATCTCTAGCAGAACCTAGGTAGGTGTCTTATTATATTTTGAATTATTATTTTCAATGATGAATCTTTTGAATCTAGGAAAGAAATATACCCCCCCCCCCCCCTCACCACAAAGTTTGGTATAAGTTTCAAGGATCGCAGAATCCAAAAATCGAATGAAAATTTTCCTATCCGTTCGCCGTACGAGGCACTTTCTTTAGTGTCTCAATATTATGGTATTATAGTATATTATAGTCTCAAACCTTATTCCTCAGTGCAAAAAATGTCAGGGGTACAACCACACAAAAACCTACTGTCAGAGAGAGGCAAGGTGCGGAAGTGTGCAGGAAAGCATGAAGCCACGAGCTGCTCCCACAATGAAGGACCGGCAAAATGCGTCAATTGTGGAGATGCGCATCCAGCGAACTATCGTGGGTGTGAGGTAGCCAGGGAGCTACAGAAAATGAAAGATAAGACAAAAGGCTCTTAGATTGGGAAGCCTGAAGCGAGTCAATTATCAAAAAAAAATCAAGAAAATAGTAACTTGAAAAAATTTGGTACTAGTAAAAAATCAACGGTATCTTATGCCGATGCTGTGCGCAGTCAACATATCAGTTCACCGGTTGACAAGATGCTCACCTTGCTATTCGAAATGGTTTACGAACAAAAAGTAACCAATAAAATCCTGATTGAGAGAGTCAACGTACTCGAAAAGAGTATGAAAATTAAGCCAACATTAAGAAAGTCATGAAAATGCAGAATACATTCAGAATAGCAACATGGTGCGCAACGACGACCTCCATCGTGATCTTGAAATGGAAACCGTCAGCGAAGCGATCAAGCAACATGCTATTAAACACGAACATCGGCTCCATGGTCATACAAACCCCGAAGTTCTCCGTCTCCTAGACAATACAAATGCCGTCCGGCGACTGGATAGAAAAAAACCCTATGAACTTGTGACATGACTCAGTGTAGTGCGTGGGGTGTTCTCTTCTAGAGCAACAGCCATTGGGCTGCTAACTCTAAAAAGTGTAAATATTGTATGCATAGAAATTAGCTTGATGGGCGCAAATGCTCAATTGTTATGTTACTGATATTTTAATAAAATATGTCGATTTGAAAAAAAAAACTTTCTTTAGTTACCATTGACTGATATTGATGAAATGTGGTACATCGGCTCCATTTGGGATCTAGATGGGCTCTTAGGCGTATGATAGTTTTGTCCTTAAATCTTAAGGGGTGAAAAATGGGTGATGAAATATTCAAAAGTTCCAGCTCAAAAACTTTTGTTATACAGGTAGGTATTGTTTTTTCGTCGAGTAGAATAGTATGAAATTATTAGAATCGAATGAGACCAACCAGAGCTCTGTAGACCAACAGTTCTCCTGTGAGTGAATTGAAGCAATTTCAAATTCGATTCGTATGTTCCTCATAAGTGTTTAAAGCTGTAAGAAAATATTGGAAAGTAAATGGATTTCCGGACACTGGATCTGGAGCTCACATTAATGCGAGAAACCGCATAACGTGAAGTAAAATTCAAGTTGTTCCGGGATTAAAATTTTTGTTTGTCAAGAATGTCGATCGACGACGTGGACTTCCTATTAGTGGAGAGATTTTAGGGTTTCAGGAATTTTTCAAGAAGTAAAATAAATTATTCTACTTATTATCACCCTACTACAAAGTTATTAGTCACGATCATCCATCAAACTCTCTCAACCATTTCAATTCGTTTTTGTGTTTATCAAAAAGGACGCCATTTGGCATTAGACATGCCTCCTACTTATAAAACACCAATATCAATTATCTTCTACCTACAAAAGAATAATTCCCGAAAAATGTAGTTTTCCTCATTGACGTATGGAACAATCTACAATACTACAAGTAAGTTCCACTAAAAGTGCTACACCTATTGTTGAATAATGTGCACGAATAAAATAACAAGGAGTCGTTCAAGTGGCGTGCCGGTGAAATGGATACTCGCTCGTGTTCCCGTGAGTCGTCGAAATGGTGTAGGAGTTGGGCACGTGTGGACAGTGAAAAGCACATTTTTCCTTTCCGCTCTTCTCACCACACACGGTGGCAACACCCCCTCCGAAATGAATGAAAAATCCTCCAGTAGAACTAAAATCACATTAATCAATATCTGTTGAGGTATTGTTCTGGGACACACTGTCCAATCGTAAGTATGAACCACTTTAATTAATTGTAGCCAGGTTCCCCTCTCATCGCCAATTATTCTTGAGACACTTCCCCAAGCCTAGAAGAAAGCTCTAGGTCATAAATCAAACTCATTGTTTCTTTTATATAATCCTACACATTACCTACCACAATTTTATCAAACCCAAATTTGATGTAATTCACCAATGAATACCTCTGGTTAGTGATATGGACGAATCAGAACTCCCTCAACTGCGTATTGTTCAAAGTGAGAATGATCTAACATAAGGATGCTTCGAAGATATCATTGGAACCACTGTCCTTATACTAACTGTTGCATCCCAATTCCACATTTCAACTGTTGCTACACTATTCTGTTGAGAAATTTCACGCTGAATCCTAGTGTATCATTTTATATATATCGCACGTATCCTAGAATACTAGAATCCTCTAGAATACTCTTCCATCATGTTGTGGCTATTTAATAGCAGGTAGGTAGATGGTTACCTACTTGAGTTTGTAGGACGTTGTAAGACTTGGACATCTTTGAATATGCGATTAATCTGGGTTAAAGGTGGACAACACTCAACGGAAAACAAAATAACCAGATACTAATCGGTTCTAGTCCTTTCAAAACCCAAACACACGGAAGAAAAACCATCAGTCTGTGTCTCTTGTGTTTGTCCAGGCATTATTCCCCAACCAATTCGCGTGGTTCCTCCTTTGTTCTACGCTAAAATTAATCTAGCGCTGTGGACTACGTCATCCACATTAAATTTTGCCTTGAATGAGGGGGGGGGGAGTAGAAACTATTAAAATTTGGTTTTTTTAAGCATAATCTTGTGTATTTCGCCCAAACCTCAATTTCCCATTGATTTGAGTGTTTCTTTTTTTGTTCGACATGGAAATCTATCTGGTTTTGCACTACGTCGCTGGAATTTTGAGATTAGAGTAAACGGAGAAGGAACGAGGGGTTATTTAGTGAAAGTAAGGCTCATTATGAGAGCACGTTGAGCGCGCTACCTACTCTTCAATTCCAACCGATTCGCGTGTTTCTTTTTTTCGACTCAGATAACTAACTGACTAACATTAAGTCACCAGAGTACTGAAATTATCATTAGGAAGAGGCAAGTGGAGGGATAATATCCACAAAATTGCGATTTTTCGATATTTTAGTTCATTTAGGGCTTATTAATGGTTCCCAAGCTTTGAATCTTTATGAATAAACCTTTGTATTTTCATGAACTATACATTTTGACACCATAGAACAAATTAGTGGTGCCACTGGTGTGTTTCACCTTGAATGTCTACTACTACGGACTACCTACCGAAACTACCGATGAAAGTTGTACTGGTTTTACTGAAACCGTTGAAGAAGGAATGGTGTGAGTGGGGGGGGGGGGGTGAACTCGACATCGCTTTTAAGAAGCTGTTTCAATTACTTAAGAATATTTTTGGAGACAGAATTATAAATATCATCCGTTTTCAATCTGTTTTATTTTTCCGACACCTTCCAATCTAATGAAATCTCGTTTTATACACCTCAAGTTATGATTATTCTCATTTAAAACCAAATTAATCATTTGGGAAAGAATACAAATCGTCCATGAAAAAAAAAGTGACATCTCTGAAATAAAGAAATATTGTCCATGAAAAAAGGGAACAACACCAAAAATCGAATAAATTTGACAAAAATATTCCCTCACCCCTTCCACACTAGCGAAAAGAACAATTTCGGTCCATGAGCTGTGGAAGCATTAGTAAGGGAACATTTTCGCCAATATCAATAACATTAAACGTGTTGTCATGGAGATCTAGCTACTTGTTTGAGTGTAAAACTTTGAAAGCGATTTCCCGAAAATCACATTTTTGGACTTGTACCCCTCTTCTAGGATACGTGCGATATGTTAATATGTTAAACATAGTAAATTCTTCTAGAAAATACCACAAAAAAACATGTTTGACCCAATTTTTGAAAACTCGACCAACAAATGTAGCTTTCCTTGTTATATAAGTGACTTTTTGGATATAATACTTTGGATGAGTTATTATCTGAAAGGCCCAATAAATTAATGTAACACAAAAAAAATAAAATATGTTGAAGTACAGGAATCCTTTTTGGGATTGGTCAGAAACAGATTTCCAATATAAAAATTCACGGAAATCTCTATTCTGAACACTTAGAACCCATTGCAATAGCTAATTTTTCAATATTAGGTATCTAATCGATGATTCGCTGAAGACCTTTTTCTTCATATTGATACAATTCACATTGAACTCTCACTCCAGGTTTTAATGTCGTTGAGAAAATGGGAGCAGTTATACTAAGTAAATTTTAATCAGGTGTGGTATGCAGCTATAATACGATTGGCTGAGATTAAATTGGGAGAAATTTCGCTATTAGAGAGAATATTGCAACATTTAAAGCTATACGTACGTAATACTGAATTCCCGGAAGTTGTTGGTTCATTGGTAATTTGACCGTTAGGTCAAATGACTGGAACTTTTATCCGTGTTTCCCAGGTATCATAGAGTCATGAATCTAAGTCTTCCGAGAAGGACCGAAAGACATTTAATTGAATGGTTTGACAGTCGGGAGGGATTCTCTCCTGAAAAACCTCGGACAGAAGTAATGAAAAGGGCTGAAGTACCTCAAGCACTTCCTTACAATTGGGAACCGCCTCAAGTTTCAGCTATAACGAAGAGTTAGGTGTGGTTAGGAAGCGAGGTGGAGAAGCAAACAAACATATACCACGGCCTCATCTCGACCCTTTTCATAGCGCCGAGTCAACAAAACTCAGTGTGAGAAAGAGGTGCCCCACGTCAGATTCATTCCGCCTTTTCCTTCCCTGTCCACGTTTGAAACTTGGATTGAAACTAGGAAATTATGATACACTGTGGTAGAAGAAGCCGTGCTATGAAAAAAAAAAACTTACCTATTACCTAATTATTACACAAAGGTTTATTATTTTTTTATATAGATCACTCGTCTGCAATTAACACGGCTTTTCCATTGTTATCACCAACTAACATGAAGAAAAACATCGATCGCATTTCGGTCAGCTAAAATTTGAACGGATATTAGGCCTCTTTTGCGATTCACGCTCGTGTTTCTGATTTATAGTAAGTCCAACCCTTAAGTTCGCGTAGGGACCGAACGGTTTGTTCTAGAGGGCTCCGCGTGGTCTCAAAAAATTATAAAAATCCTATACTATCTTAAATTGATGGAAAAACAACACCTTTACATAACATAGTTTTGAGTTAGGGCGTTTTCAAAATTTTAAACCTTATTTTTCAACCCTTAGAAGTCACCTACATCAACCAAAATCTTTGGGGCACAACTCGACCCCGAATGGAGCCTACATACTGAATTTCATCAAAATTGGTCAATGCTAAGTGAGGAAAGTGCCGCGTACGGCGTACGGCGGACGGACAGAAAATTTTTTTATTCGATTTTCGGATTCTACGTACCTTGAAACGTAAACCAACAAATTTTGAAGGGGTGTTAAATTTTTTTTTGGTCGATTCCGATGGTTCATTATTGGAAATAATAAACCAAAATATCAATTATGACTTTGAGGCGTATACTTGATGGTGGGTATAAAGACATGAAAAGCTTAGAATCAAATGCTATCTTTATAACCCCATGTGTTTGGATGAACTTTTGAAAAATCTCACAACTGTACACCGGGCTAACTAATGCTATTGAGTCAAGTGAGGTTAAAACTCGAAGCATTCAGTCAAACGAGTCTTACAGGTATTTAGATAATTTTGGTGGCGAGTAATATGAACTAATGAAGGACTGTACATTTTCCCTCCATTTATATTATGCCATTGAACAATCGCAAGTTATAACGGATGAATTATAAAAGTAGTTATGAAATGATACATTCATTCAATTTTTCTTGAAAATGTCATTAGTACATTTTTAAACTACTCATTTGAGTTTGACCTTATTCGTGAAAACTCTTTTCTCTTCTTCTTACCTCAAAATATTCAGAACCCCAGTGATATTCACACGAACAGTATAGTGAACGTGAAGCCGTAGGCGTATCTTTGGATTCTTAATTTCCTTACTTTCACAAATAATCGCTGAATAACCAGCTGATACTCTGCTGCAATCCCAAGTTTCGGCGAGAATTATAATTTGCAACTGGTATTTCCAAGTCACACGGGTGGGTTTCGTTTAGTTTAAGACCAAAAACTTTGTAATTACCACTGTGCGGCTGATCCCATGGGTTGTGAGGCAAAGGGCTTAGGGAGAAGAAGTAGTTATATGCAATTAATTTTTAATTAAAAATTAAGTCGGTGGTCGCGACATGAGTGTGAAGGGGGGAGGAGGAGTGAAATGGAGGACTGATGCTAACTTTATTCCACCCCCTCCATTTGCATACTTCCACATTTACTCATATACCCTATAATCTCACTCAGCGAGACTCTCCACTTCGACGTACTTAACCATCACTTCAGCCTCTAGTTCACCGATGCCACGATCTACATGGCATGCAATGATCTTTGAAAATCCTCTCAACTCGCTCCTAGTAGGTACACTCTGCCAATTGAAGTAATACCTCCTTGAGTGTGTCACCCAATAGTTAAGAGGATTAGATTCAGTATATTCATGTAGTAACTTTTACTACTTATGTTAGTAACAATTTTTGGTTCTTTTTTTCTTCTTTTTCTTGGATGGTTCCAGATGGGTGCGGACTGGGATGACGGACCGACGTCAAAACCGATGACTTATGAACGAATATCTTTCTTTTTTTAAATGGTGGGTGAGTGTTGGCGGGTTTGAACGTTATTTTCGCACCAACGCTTCCGAAGGTAGCCTATTTGCAGAATAGGTATTTGCATATTACAAAAATATGTCAAAAGATATTAAAATGTAATACAGCAAAGATAATAAACAATTACAACACAATAATTATTCCTGTATTACCTTTAGATCAATTTCCTCATAGATTTTGGATCAGTTTCCCTTTGGTCCTTGGATCAGTTTCCCGAAATGTATAGATCAATGTTTCTATATATTGTATTTCAGTGTTATTCTAACAGTATTCCGATCAATTTCTCAACTGTATTTGAACATAGAAATAATCAAAAGTCTCAACATTGCAACAATTCCTAGGGAGGTTTACACTTACTATCACACTCCATTCTCCATCATAATATGTCAGAGGTGACGTACTACCCAATAGTTTTGGACTCGATGGGTGGTTTTTGGTATGGTGGTTTGGCACTCTTGTAATACTAACGAGATCATTGAGTATTAGAGTATACTTGCGTAAGTGTGTGTCTACATACGGGCGCGGCGGAGACTCCACCTACCAGTATTCCTGACAACTTTCTTTTAGTGGTCCTTCTTTTAAATTAGTAATTAATTTCCCCGCAGTTTTTGGATTAGATTTTCGTAATGTAGATCTATTTTTATACTGTGGATCAGTTTTCGTAAGGTGGACCAGTTGGCTTACGATGGACCAATTTCTTTAATCCGCATCAGTTCAATATATATAGAACACTTTTTTTACTGTTGTTAAGTTTTCCCGAGATATTGGGATCACTTTCCCACTCGTCAGTCTACTTTCTCATCACCTAACTGTTCGACAGTCCTCACATTTGGTTGGTACTTTGTAGTTTTAACAGTCCGATATAAGATTGCCTACCCAAACATGATAAGATTGACCTGGAAGCTATGTGCGACACCCACTTGGCAGTGTATTTTCTCACATTGAATTGTTCGATTTCCTCATATCGACGCCCGACAAGGAAAAGGGCCTATATGCCAAAATATCAAATGTGGGGATTTTCTATGTAATCTTACCGGGAGTTTTTGAGTTACTGTTATTTTCTTATTACGGCGATATTATTGGATTTTGATTTGATCCATTAGGTTTAATATTATTTCAAACGAAAGGAAATGCTGCAAATTATTACACAAAGGTTTATTATTTATCTATATAGATCACTAGGGAGCAGAGAACACTGTTTTGAATTAACTGATTATATGGGTAGTATTCGGAGTTATTACGCATACCGAATGGTTGTTTTTAAGTGGACTGATATTAGGTTGTGGAAATATGTAGTACTTTCGATGAAGAAAGAACAAAAATGGATTTTAAAAATTCGTAGCAATCGCAAAGAGAAAAGGATCGGCCTAACACTTAGTTGTTTTTATGAATATTAATTAACAGATTACCTTCAGAAAGATTGTCCAGTTCGATGAAGCTGCGACGAAGGGACAGTCGTACTGTATGGTTTGTGGTAAGTAAGTCGTTTTCTGTGTCAGGGAGATGATTTCTTCTTCTGAGGGAAAACACTCACTTTGTCGAAAATTAAATACGGCGATTGAGAAAACTTTACTCGGCAAATTAACAATTTCATTAAATTTTTCTTAAGAGCGGGGCACACGTCAGATACTACTCAGGCGAAGAGAAGAGAGCAAAACTAGATGTCCACCACAGGATTGTCTGATGGGACAGGGGTGCCACCCGTATAAATTAATATTTCTCCATTTCCCCCACCTCTGAAACAATGTTTTCAGAGCCAGGTTCATTACAAAAAGAAATTATATTCTGAAATATCAAATGGCCAAAATTTAAATTGGAGAATGAAAGTGTTATATGCTCGATCATAATAAGATATCTTAACTTCAAGATAAATACTGGTATGAATAAACCAAAACGAAATTAAAAACTAATTGAATGGAAAAAATTAAATGAATACTTATTTATTGGGTTTGTGGTATAAATTATTGAGTTGGGAGAGGACACAGCTTGACTGTTGGTCGAAGATATGTCCCTCGGGAAGTACGAACGGTCGCCCTTCTGACAACTCCGTCATCTCCAGGATGAACCTCTTCTATCACGCCGATCGGCCACTGTAGAGGGGGTATATTGTCCTGATTAATGATAACCAGCATTCCAGGCGATATAGATGATGACGGGGTATTCCATTTTTCCCGTTGCTGAAGTTGATGTAAATATTCCAACCTCCACCGATTCCAGTAGTCCTGAATGAGACGGTCGATCAGTTCAAATCTCTTGAGACGACTCATGGGAAGGTCGGTATAATCGTAAGCTGGTAAGCGAGTTAGCGGCTGTAATGTCAAGAAATGAGATGGCGTAAGTGAAGTCGGATCATTAGGGTCCGTCGACAACGCTGTGAGTGGTCTCGAGTTTAACACAGCTTCTATTTGAGCGATGAGTGTGTTGAACTCATCCAATGACAAAATTCGATCACCAACAACTTTCAAAAGATGATTTTTCATGGACTTTATATTGGCTTCCCAAATTCCTCCTTGGTGTGGGGCCCTAGGACAGTTGAAGATCCATTTTATTCCTCTTCTTGACAGTTCTGAATTTATAGATCCCGTGAAATCCTCTGATGTTATCAGGGCTTGAAGCTCCCTCAAAAATGAGTCTGCGCCCACGAAATTCGTCCCTCTGTCTGAGTGAATTTCAGCACAAGGGCCTCGGCGAGCTAAGAATCTTTTGAATGCACATAAGAAGGACTCAGTAGACAAATCTGTGGCTACTTCTAAATGAACGGCCTTTACTCGAAAACATATGAATAAACAAACATATGCTTTTTGACTGCGTGTTCCTCTGCGACGACTAATAGACACTTGGAATGGGCCACAGTAGTCTACGCCCGTTGTCCAGAAAACTTTACACCCTTCAGTTATTCTACTTTCTGGGAGATTGGCCATTTCAGGAGTTATCGCAGAAGGCCGATACCTGAAACAGGTATTACACTCATGCAGTCTCTGGCGAATGACACCTCGTCCAGCTAGAAACCAATAACGTTGACGTAACAAAGAGTGTACAACGTTTGGACCTGCATGGAAGTTATCCAAATGGTACTGATCAATAAGAGCATACACAAAAGGATCATGTTTAGGCAATAAGATGGGATGCTTGGAATCGAAAGACAAGTCACTTTTTGCCAATCTGCCGCCAACCCGAATAATACCATTATGAAGGAAAGGAGAAAGTTTTCTCACTCTCTCAGAACCGGGATTATTGCCACTCAGTGCCTTGAACTCATTAGAGAAATGAATATTCTGCACTATTTTAATCAAGATCATTTCAGCTTCAAACATTTCCAATGCTCCAACAGCTAGAGAATCATATCGGAATTGTTTCCTTTTTCTCAAGGAAAACCGAATCACATAGGCAGTTATTCGAAGAAGTTTATGAAAGGATGAAATGCGACTGATCAAGTCGTACAAATTGTTCTCTTCCGACAAAGTCACAGCAACGAAGCAGTCGTTCAATTCGTCAGGGCTTTTAGGTATATCCATGAACTGAATTAATGGCCAATCGCTGGGGTCACCTTTTAACCAAGGAGGACCTTCAAACCATAAATTATGGTCAATCAGGACTGATGGTAACGCGGACCTCGAAATTACATCAGCTGGGTTCAAGTTCCCATCAATGTGAAACCAGTGTAGTTGATCTACGTTGGATTGAATATCTGCGACTCTGTTTGCTATGAACGTAGCCCATCGCGAAGCATCAGATCTGATCCATTGAAGGGTGGTCATGGAGTCCAAAAATGCATAATAACCCATCAACTGGTGACGAGGAGAAATGGATTCTATCACCAGACGCATTAGTTTCGCTAGCAAATGGGCTGCACACAACTCCAATCTGGGAATTGTCATAGGTTTCATTGGCACTATTCTTGACTTAGAGAAAAGCAGTCGAACACTTGGAGCCTCATCGCATCGATTTTGAGTCCACACATAGATACATGCGCCATAAGCTAAATTTGAAGCATCTGCAAATCCCAAAACATATGATTTTGAGTCCTTGGTGATAGTGGAATGACGTGGGAATTCTATATTTGATAGCAACGGAAGTTCTTCGTTGAATTTAGCCCATCGTCTACTCACCGAGAGGGGGGGAACATCATCCCAACCAAAATTTGCTGACCATAATTCCTTGAGTAGAAATTTCAAATAAACAGCTGATGGAGATATCAACCCCAATGGGTCAAATATTCGAGCCAAAAGAGACAACATGTTTCTTTTGGTACACGGATTGGTATCATCAGACTGTTCCAAGTGAAAACGAAAACTATCAGTTGTAGGATTCCATCTCATGCCTAGCACATTTATACCGGCAGAATCAAAATTGATCTGCTGATTCCCGGATAGGTAATCTTCAGGGGGTATGGCAGCCTGAACCACCAGAGAGTTCGTGCAACACTTGGTTAAATGAAACCCTCCTAGTTTTAAAACAGTAGAGAGTTGATGTAAACATGCAGTTGCCTCTTTTTCATCAACACAACTTTGAATACAATCATCCATATAAGTGAACTTGTAAATAACTTCAGGTTGCAAGGGGGAATTGATCGTGATTTAAATCGACAAGATGACGTGTGACTCTCTGAGCTAAGTATGGGGCGGGTTTCACTCCAAAGGTCACTACATTAAGTGTGTAAGTCTTCAACGGTTCATCTGGATGGAAGCGCCAGAGTATTTTTTGAAATTTTCGATGATTTGAATTTATCCAGATTTGCCGATACATTTGACGCACGTCTCCAAATATCACGATAGGGAAACAGACGGAAATTTATCAAAATTGTCAATAAATCACCTTGTAGTTTTGGACCTGTATGTAAAACATCATTCAATGACATGCCTGAAGATGTACTGGCGCTCGCATCGAAAACTACACGTAAAGGTGTACTGGTACTGTCCTTTTTGAAGACAGCATGGTGTGGCAAGAAATAATCAATTTCCTCCTCATTGGACACTGTTGGAGAGAGATGGCCTTGGTCGAGATAATCTTGAATCACTTGTTTGTATAATAAATACAGATCGGGATTGGCTGTTAATCTTCGTTCCAAATTTAGGAATTTACGAGTACAAGAGTCCAATGAACCACCCAATAGTGACGGTTCCAATTTAAAAGGTAACTTGACAGTAAATTTCCCATCTTGATCTCTAGTGGTAGTTTCAATGAAGAGATTCTCACAGAATGTGTCATCTGGATGTGTTGAGCAGATGGTACTTCTTCCAGAGCCCAAAAATGTTTCACCACATCATCTAAAGATGGTTCTATAAGAGAACACATGGAACTCTGAACCGATGAATTGTCACCAAATTCAGGTTCGATATCCTTATTCTCCAATTTACCCATGAGTACGAATCCCAGAGACGTTTCGACTGCGACGGGAGTACCCTCTGGCCCAAAAACTTTTCGAGAGCCAAGTAGTAGAGGAAATAGATCCGACCCCAGAAGTAAATCAATTGTATGTGGAATATGAAATTCTGGATCGGCTAAGACTAATCCATGTAGATGCTGTAGTCGTTCTTTTGGTATAGGTCTGGATGGAATGGAACCAGTTAAATCATCAATCACCCACGCATTCACATCGTACTTGGTAGTGGGATTTATTGTGGAAAAAATTGTCAAGTTCGTACAGCCGGACACAGATTTCATACTTGAACCTATTCCACGAACTGTAGCCAAATTCTTCGAAATTTTTAGACCCAATTTTTTGCAGCAATCGTTAGTTAAAAAACTAGCTTGACTACCTGAGTCAAGAAGGGCCCGTAAAGTGATGGTACGGCCACGATTGTCTGAAGTACCTACTCTTGCTGTAGACATCAGAACAACGTGATTTTTCGACAGTGGGGAAGCACAAAGAGTGACATTAATTTCATTGCCTTTTGTCAACTCTTGTGACATATTATCAGGGATACTACCCTGTTGATCACCACAAGTAGGAAAATGAAGTTTGGAATTATGTTTGCGGTGACAAATGTTGCACCCATTTTTGGATTTGCAATGGTTGGTTTTGTGTGCACCACTTAGACAAACTATACAAACTCCGTTTCGCTTGGCCACATTGAACTTTTCCTTCGGAGATAACGCATTAAACGCCGAGCAACTATCTAACGAATGATTCGCAACGCCATGGCATACAACACATTTGGGGTTATTATTTTTCCCAAGTGGTTCCGTCTGAGCCACGAAACTACTAACGCTTGGTTTTTTGTAAGACGTATGCGAATTAGTTGGGTTTTTTGAAGGCTTAGGTGACTGGTTCATGCGACCCAACATTTTGGCATGTTCCTTGACGAATTTTATCAAATCCTCGAAGGTAGGAAATGCGGAGCTTCTGGATGAAATTTCAAATTGCCGAACCGTCTCAGGATCCAGTTTTTTCAAGGCTAAATGAGTCAGCATAAAGTTAGCATGATCACAAGTAAGTTGCTGGAAACCTGCAGCGGGCTCATAATATGATTCGAGAAAACTGTTGAGTCCATTTTCCGTCTCAGAAGTCAGAGGTTTAAATGACAACATTTTTTCAAAATAATAGCAACCCAACAGTCGGTTGTCTTGGTATCGATCTACTAACAATTTAAAAATATTTCGATAATTGTTAGCAGTTGGGGTGACGCCAGAGCATATTGAAAGTGCACTACCTTTCAAATGGCTCACCAAGTATTGAACACGTTCCGAATCCGATAATGATTTATTTTCATGGACCAGACGTTTAAACAGCTCATAAAACGTAGGCCACTGTTTCAAATCAGAACCGTTAAAGGTAGGTAATTCTATGTGAGGCAATTTTATTTTATGCTCATAAACAGGCGTAGTCGAATCAAGTTTTTGTTTCACCATTAGCACATAATAATATAATTCGTCGAACGAATCAAGTGATGCCAAAGTTGGTTTATACTTGGGATTGGTCAATAATTGAATTTCATTAAGCTCGGTTTGAACTGTTGAAAATTCTGCTCGAGTCTGAGAAATGCAAGTGAAACGAGCTTGGAAACTATTGATATTCGAATCAGTATTTAGTTTCTTGGAAAGGTCATAGAGGTTCTGCATTTGATTGAACAAATATTGAGAACGAGCGTTCAGAACCGTGAGTTTCGCTTCATAATCAACTGTTGAACCACTCGGAATTCGGGCAGCAGCACCACCGGGATCAGTATCAGGCATGATGATAAATTACTCCTCCCCCAACCCAACAATCACACCACAGAAATAAAGAATATGTATACACTACGACCAGTTAAATAATTATAAGAATTAATATTAAGATCGAGACATATAACAATTAAGATTATTACCGGGTATTGTGTAGAAGGGACTTGAGGAACCTAGTAGCTATCTATCTGCCACTTGTTTTCGATGGAAAACAAGATTTATTGGCAGTGGTGCCACACCAACTCTCAGAAAAGAAATTATCCCTGCCAATTATCTAAAGAAAGACAGATTACAAGTCGCCTTGTTGACTGAATAACAATCAAGTGAACTTTACTTCTATAATTCTATCCAACAATCGTGATAGATTACCAATGAAGTAAACAAGAGTGAACCTCGTGCGATCTATTTTTAGAATGGTTACGAATATTTTCTGCTGAATTAATTAATTCGCTCGACTGGACCAAATGGTTGTTTTTAAGTGGACTGATATTAGGTTGTGGAAATATGTAGTACTTTCGATGAAGAAAGAACAAAAATGGATTTTAAAAATTCGTAGCAATCGCAAAGAGAAAAGGATCGGCCTAACACTTAGTTGTTTTTATGAATATTAATTAACAGATTACCTTCAGAAAGATTGTCCAGTTCGATGAAGCTGCGACGAAGGGACAGTCGTACTGTATGGTCGTACTGTATGGTTTGTGGTAAGTAAGTCGTTTTCTGTGTCAGGGAGATGATTTCTTCTTCTGAGGGAAAACACTCACTTTGTCGAAAATTAAATACGGCGATTGAGAAAACTTTACTCGGCAAATTAACAATTTCATTAAATTTTTCTTAAGAGCGGGGCACACGTCAGATACTACTCAGGCGAAGAGAAGAGAGCAAAACTAGATGTCCACCACAGGATTGTCTGATGGGACAGGGGTGCCACCCGTATAAATTAATATTTCTCCACCGAATAAAGACGATAGATGATTGGGGAATAAAGGACTCTTATTCGTATTATTAAAAATAGAACAGTTGAGTCCGCATGTTCCTAGTACCTTTGATTTCCCAAAATGATTTCCATGAGGGCGAAGCGTCAACCTGGGGCTAATTCCGACGAAATCTAAATTTGTGTAAAATAACACAGCCATGTGGCCAATGTAACGACATCACAACAGCAATAGCAATGATCAATTCCGGATAGGGGGCCCATCCCTGATTCAAATATGGGATAAACTTTAACCTCGATCGTTAGCGAAGTATTCCGTATGGGCGGGAAAAAGTAAAGGAGGGAGTTTTTATGGGGTTTAGGAGGGAAGCGACTAGGGTAAGGGAGCTGGGGAATCGTTCCTGATCCCCATAATGACCACTTTAGAGCTAACTAATGCAATGCCGTAGTAGCTTAGCCTTGGTTACGCATATTATCTTCCACATCTTTCAAGCTCTCCGGTAGAGTGGCTAACCCCCTAAACCGCCATGCCGGTCACAAAGAGCCTCCTCCACTCTGCCGTCTATTGCTTAGATTCTCGATTTTCTCCATCTCCCCTTCACTCCTACTCTCTTTATCTCGCCTCTTATCCAATCCTCTTCTTGCATCTTGACTTTTATTTCTTTGGATGTACAATGCAAACGGATATTATGAGTCGGAAATGTAGGGCAATGATCACTGTACAAAACACATTTTTATGGCTTTCACATACAACTTGAAGTTGAAACGAACTCTGGTATAGAATCAAAGAATTCAAAACCTTTATCACCCTACTCATTAAATCCCGTGTCTAAAACAGTAACTAAACCAACATACAGGATTATTGTATTCAATAAAACAGATGGGTCAGTTAAACCAAGTTAGCCGGATTTTCGCCCTGCTATGTCATATAATGCAACTATTTCTTATACTATGAGTTTAACGGGTCCTTCTGAAGTACATCAAAATACTTCACAAGGAACTTGCCCAACACCAATTTTTATGAACACAGAGTAATGGATACACGCTCCGAATAATACTCTCATCCATATCAAGTTTTCCCACAAGGTCACTTATTCCAAAGAAACATATTCCGGTCGAGAATGACAATGCGAGGAATCAGACATGTCGAGAACAAATAAAAATCATTCGCTGTCCAACCAGATTCTGATTCTGAGAACAGCATCATGATAGAAAGTTCGTTTCTATTTGACTCATGAAGGCAGGTTATTCGATACGTCCCTGAAGCTTGCGTGAGATGCTTAACAACCCCAGAGAAGTTCCTCGCTTGGGCTTCTGAGAGAAATTTAGTGAGATAGTTCAGTAAAACTTGATACCTTCGCATTATCTGAGAACTGAATCCTGACTTTCATTACGAGGATGATTCGTACTATGGGATCAATAGCGGACTAACTTCAAAAACTACGGTCCAATAACCCCGAAGTGAAAGAATACATAGGTCACACAAGGAAGTAATTAGTTTTCTAAAGGGTGCGTAAAGTGATAAAAATGTAAGGCACCAGTTGATGGCATCACGGGTGCGTTCTTGAACACCCTGACACTCAAAATCATGGAAGAGAGATCTCTATTCACAACCCGCCTTGTGACGAATGTCTTCGAATCGAAGAGGAACGTTTCAACTTGAATCCCTATCTACTGTCCCGTACCTAAAGAAATACACTTCAGATTATTTTACGACGGACTTTTAGTTATGATTGATTCTCCAGTTGTCACGATTGTAATAATAGTTGAATATCATCCAAATGGTTACTGTGGTGAATAGGAAAAATGTAGAAGCGAAAGGTTCACGATCACCTTTATTTCGTATATTAACCAAGATACCTTGATAAAGAATTGACATTGTTCTCCTTCTCCTGTATTTGTGTTCGTATTTTCAATCCACCCTGTTAAATTTGTGAACGTTTTATGAGTCTCCTTAATTTTTTACTTTTAATAAGTAGTGGAAAAATAATATGATGATTGCATGTAATAATATCTGCGTATACAGGTTGTCAACTTTTCCTCATTTCATTTTTCTGGGGAGGGGGGGGGGTTAACATTTAACCATGATCATAACGCTCTCGTTTTCCATGCGAATTCACGTCTGATTACAATGTTGGTAAGAGCGTCAAGTCTTCCATGTGATGAGCTGTAAACCAGTTCTGATAAACTGTACACCATGATATTCTTTTTACTTGAATAATCTGTCAAATATCTATCTGTTTTTCCATACATTTAGGTTGATTTTTTCTTGCTTCAGAAACCCTCAAAAGCAACTTATGCCAACTCTGTTGCTAGTATGTATGATTGAATGAAAATATGATTATTGAATGCCTCACCGTGCTTTATGGAATCCCAGTGATGGATTTGTGATATTCATGTGTTTAGCTCCTTCAGTTTTGCGTATTAGACAGGGGAGGATATTTCAGTAAGTACTCTCCTTCCCTCCACAGCACACGAATGATGAATCCTGCGACAACCGATGTTGGGGGCACCCCTATCTATTAAAAAGTAAGGGAAGACGACCTAGGTGATGCGGATACACGATAGATGTGAAATTTGCCACGGTGAGAAATCTCAAGTTATAAGAAGAAGAGGATTATTACCTAGATGATGCCAACTCCTGTTCGTGGGAATACCATCCCATTAAAACTGCCACCTCCACGTGGGCCATCCCGGGAACATTCGGAATGAATGTGGATAACGCCAGAGGGTACAAGAGGGACTGCTGTTTCATCAAGAGAGTGTAACGAACTGAAAAACCACCACTGTCGTACTTCCAAGAATGAATTATTGTATTGGGCCAATAGGCCCAGAAACAATCAAATGCCACTCTGATAGAGCAGGACGGGAGATGGAAGAAAGAATGTTTATTTGATTTTTGGCCTCCACGTACCAAGGAACGAAAACAATCAAATTCTGCTGAAGGGTTGAGCACTTTTTACAAACATGTGAATAATGAAATGCTGTCAACGACTATTTATCAAAGCCATTATTTACCGTTATACTAAACATAAGATTGGTTTTGAATACGATGTCTTCTCAGCTACTGACTGTAATTTACAGTTCTTTAAATGCGGGAGAAGAAAATGCTGCGAATTACTACACGATTTTTTTTTATTTATTTAATATTATTAATTAATAATAACAATAACAATAACAATAACAATAACAATAACAATAACAATAACAATAACAATAACAATAACAATAAACATAACAATAACAATAACAATAAATAATTAATAAAAATAATTTAAATATAATTAATATATCATATTTACTCTGAAGAGAATTACCTACCTGGAAATAAAACGTCTTCCCATCATTACTACCTACCAACCATATCATTGCAAGGATAACCATCAACTTTGTTTTGGCAGAAAGTGGTCAAGAGAGTGGTCAGAAAGTGGTGGTAGATCTTCTTTTTACCAGGAAAACATCGATACTTGAGCGAATCTAGTCGTATAGATGATCCGATGCATAAAAGCTAATCTCAAAACATCAATCACTGAGTACTACCTTAATTAGGGACCATCTACACGACAACCCACGCGAACTCCGAATACTTCTTCGAAATAGGATGGAAAATGAGGAAGTTTTGGCTGTGACAGGGAATTTTAAGCCGGGTCAATTCCCATATGTATAGTTGAGTTTCCGTACTGTACATCGGTTTCCATGAGGTATTTGGGTCACATTCCTACTTAGCAATCAACTCTCCAATCCCCTAAATGTTCGACTTTCCTCATATATGGTAGGTATTTGGTAATTCTGACAACCCAATTATAGATCCCTCACTCAACCAACTATATTATTGATGACGGAAGCTATATGCTACACCCACTTGGTAGAACACCCACTTAACACACACCTAACTGTACTATATCCTTCATAATTTGTAAGGCACTATGCAGTTCTGACGATCTCCGATACCATTACCTACCCAACTGTGTTACTGTTGACGAGGAAGGTATGTGCTACACCCACATGATAGAATACCCACCCGGCACCTAACTGTACTATATCTCTCATATTAGGTAGGGCACTATGCAGTTCTGACAATCTCCGATACCATTACCTACCCAACTATATTATGGATGACGAGGAAGCTATGTGCTACACCCACTTCATAGAATACTCTCTCATCAACTAACTTCACTATATCCCGCATATTTGGTAGGGCACTATGCAGTTCTGATAATCTCCTATACCATTACCTACCCAATCGTGTTATGAATGACGAGGAAGAATACACGTTTGCGCATGCGCAGTAGCTACTATCAGTTTGGTAGCTATGATTTTCATAGGGGATTGTCGCTATCTCAAATTGACGAAAAAACCAATCCCTGTACATCGAAAGTTGTCGGGCGTTATAAAATGTTTTACCCCGCAATAACCAAAACCTTCAGAGCACAACTAGGTAGATCCAGACGATATCCCGAATTTCATCGAAATTGGAACACGGGATAAAGATGGGACGGACGGACAATTTTATTTTTTTCTTACTGGATTTTTTCTTATTGGATTTTTTTCTTTGGATTTTCTTTTTTCTTTTTGGATTCTACATACAATAAAACCTAACCAATAACATTTTGAGTGGGGGTTGATTTTTTTCCGTGCTCGATCTAAAAAGGTTCGTTATTGAAAATAATGGACCAAAAGTTGTGGTGAAACTATTTTAAGCGGAGTAAAAAAAGTCCTTCTTTTGAGGCAAAATTTGTTGTAGAATCTATTCCTGAAGTATCGCTGTTTGGTTTTGGGACACCGTGTGTATGTTTTGGAGGTAGGTAGCTATCTTGTATCCATGCTCAATGGAAATTCCGGACCGATTTCGTTGGGAGTTTTTGATCGTGTTCAAAAAAACCCACCCCTATCAAATACAAGATCCCAATGTCGCAATTGATTTTAATCGTGCGTTTCCTGAGAAATTACATGATATACTGTTCGCAGGCAAATATAATTTGCCTGTTTGTATAAGGGAACTGAACAGCTCCAAGCGACTCAACCGATAATGACTACAAATGGTACACGAATGCAGCGCGGTTTTGAGCACGAATGCTTACTGAAAGGAGGAGGCTATTTTAGTGGGCAGTTGTGCTCAACTTTCAAACGACCGCGCCAATTTGTATGAGAATGTTTACATTGCGCTCATTACCATTTTCAATTAGGAATCACAGCGTCAGAATTAAATTATTTTCACGTGAGTTTCCCAAGATATTTATAAAACCAGCCCTGAACCGATTACCTAATCAGCTCATCTAGAATTCGGCAATTTCATGCTGTATACTGAAGGAAGGCTAATTTAAAATCACGCAAAAACGAAAACCCGCGAGACTACAAACCTGCGAGACAACAACCCCACAAATATTACAACCCCTCAATACTAAAATCCTGCGAGACTACGATTCCTTGAAACCCAGTTTCAAGTGCATCAGCAACATGAGCATGTTTAGTGGTCTATTCACTCACTTAAATGAGCGATCGAAACTAGTTACAGCAACTCTTCGATCAGTTTCGAACTATTTCGGGCTTCTATTTCCTTTCTGTCTCCAAATCTGTATTTCAGTTCAGTGTATTTCAGTACACATCTGTTAGTATGTGTCAGAATCAGAAACTGGAATTGTTACTTGAAAATGCACAAATAGGATCTTTCTCGTATGGAATGCCTTAAGTATGTAGGTTCTATTAGAACTTTCAACTATAATTTCTGGCTGTATGTATCATGACCCATATCACATAGCATTATATCTCGTTTGGAAGCTGCCAGGTTTGCCAACTGTTTTACCATGTTGCCATGTCCCAAACTTTTTACACACCAAAATAGAATACGGTAGTAATCAGGCAGGTGGTGACCAGAATAAACAAATTCAGGCTCTACGAATGATAAAAAACCCTTCCATTGAGAGATCATTCATTCTTGTTCATGGGTCTTTGAAGTCTGCCAACAACCGCAATAATAAGAGACGTAATTCAGACTGTTTCGTCCCATCACTAATCATCGTTGTATCTCTCACGCAAGGCCACTAATTTGTGGCGAATTACTCCGAACATTGTGTAATTATCTCAAGAATTCCCTCAGCAATGTATAGGTAGAGGATTAATTATTCAAGAATTGTAAAGATTAACATTTAACCTGGTCACCAAATCGACTTAAGCAACGCAATCGGTTAATCGGATATATACAAGCACACAAGTTACCTCTTGAATTTCTACTAAATGTATACCCTGCTACAACTGGAAAGCGGAACTGTAAATATCCCAGATCGCTCAGGAGTGGAATTTTCCAGTTCGGTAGGAAGCAGACACGAAATTGATTCAATACTGGCCAATTCGATGTGGTAGGAAGGCGCGTAAACTCTTTACCTAACCATTCCTGCGACCAATCTCAGTGAAATTTTCTTCCAAGGTAACTCTGGTTTTTGCTGATTTTCCCAGGTTGAACTGTTCCATTTTCAAGAGGGACGCGGGCAGGAGTTATTGGTGATTCGCTTTTATGAGAGGTTTGCTGGAGGCTCGCCTCACCCTCGCTCCATCTACCTCCACCCTTCACCAACCAACTGCCGATGTTTGTTCTCCAAATTACGTGCGGCCTCGGGTCTCCCCTTCCTACGACGGTTTATCTCTCAGACCAACACCTTCAATAACATTTTCTTTTCAAACTCGGCGCTCCTCTTCCCTCGAGCCTCTATTGACCGTCAGCTCAATGCGAACTACGTGTTGATAATGTAAAATGCCTACAGCCCCAACCATTATTTGCACTTTCCCCCCGTCGGCTGGTTTCTTTTTTCTGTTAATGCCCTCTAACCATCCTTGAAGAGAGAGGACACTTCCCAAGAAACTGTTAGGAACATTCTCTGATGGTATTGTCGCTTATACAACCGATTCTCCTCTTCGAGGAATATTTTTACAATGCGAGTAAGTTTTTTATTGACCTCAATGACTGTACATACTCCGTATCTCCGTACATATTCAATAAAACTAGTTTCAAAGATATGATATGACTTCAAGAAGTCATTGAACAGGAATTTCTGTCAAGTGGATTCGGCGAATTAGTTACAACCTACAGTTTTAATGATCATAACATGAGAATATCGCTTTTAAATTGAAATAGATATCCTCCCAACAGATATTTTTTATACCAATGACAACATCTCACAGCTTGGAAGTCTCATTGTGACGTCACTAAACCATTTGTGATCCTTCACAATGAATATTGTAGCTTGTCAGATGTCAGGAATACCTCATTTAAAACATGCCAGTAACTTATAATAAATTTGCAGGTAAACCATGTAAGCGTGTTTGTGTACCTACTACATATAGATAAAGGACAGGAAGGTATGTGGGGAGAAGGTTCGAGGAAAACGCGAGAGTCGGTGGAAAATTTCGGTATATTTGCAAACGAACATAATAATTGTGATGACCTCCACAGGCACGGTACAGTAGATCCGCTTCCCTATTTCGGTCGGTAATGCTAGCATAATATTCAGAGGGGTGATACTTGTGCACATATGCAATTATAATGCTAATTTATACTGGGTTGACAGTATACCTAAATCAGTAGGTAGCAATTACGAACATATTTATCCCATCAATTAGTCATATAGTTAAGCCGCGTATTAGGTGCAGGTCCCCAGTAAGGTGTCCCAGTGCCCAGATTAGTGAAACAGATGTAGGTTTAACGGAGTATCGTAGCATCCAATTCGTCCCCAACCCCTCTATCTCTCTCATCCCACCTACTGTACTCTATCCAGACCAGATCGTATTATACTCCTCCTCCTAACACTCTCTATTCCTTTCCCGTTGCTCATGTAAATATTAATTTATGCTTTTGAGAATCCACAATATTCCACTTGAAATCCTATTTTACTCCTTGAACCCTTAAATCCTATTCCGACCAGCACGTGTGGTTGTGCTCAGGGTTGTCAACACTATCGACCAATTTGAACGATTCCTTCCTTGGACGTATGTATCCAACTAATGAATGAATAAAATAAATATTTATTCTTCAAAAAGTATATATATTTACGATAAGTTAACATTTGATATATCAATCAATTGGGGAAATATCACTCACAATCTGCAACATAATCACTCATACGTTTTATTAGAATATGCCGTTGTGTTCAGGGGCGTTTGAAGTTCAACCAAAAGTTTCCTGTGACAATATAAATATATTACAGAACACAATCGGAAACAGTGATAAATGCAATCAGTAATTACCTATGTTTAGTTATATGTCATTCTGTTTGAGAGACAAAGTTGCATTAATCATACCTACAATATTGAAGATTAGATATCTTAAAAAATCGATTGTGAATGATTGTGCTTTCCGTTCTTGAAGTTCATCGTCAGAATACCGGAAGAAAATTAAATAGTAGCTATAAATCAAGGGAGAGGTTCTACTGAAAACAACTGGCAAAATCATGAGGTTGATAAAGATGGGAGAGAGAAATGGAGATCAGATGAGAGGAATCACAGGAATTAGGAAGTGGGAGGAAGAGATTATCGAAAGAATTCATTAGTTCCTGGCTCAATTGAATCGCCCTCCCTAAGAAAGTGATTCTCGAACTTTCCGGATTCTTCTTCTCAAGATCGTTGCTGGACTTTTTTTCCACTCGCGCTTTATTGGTCGAATGAACCTCATAGATCTACTGCTCTATCGGCCTGTAAACTAGGAGGTACTGCAACTGCTCATTCAAAAACGTGCGCAATCGTGTGCTTTCAACAGCTAAATTCATAAAATCCCTGAGGAATAAAATATGTACATTTTGGAAGAAAATCTCTCGTAAGATGTAAAATGCATGAATGGAATCAAATTATCCTTCCTCTCCAATAACTTGGCGTGTGTAACATACCTGTTATAAATAACGTAGAAGGTATACAAGGTATTAATTTGCACGTTTTGGAAGATTTTTCAACATTCTAAATGTGATATTCAAATCTTGTTAAATAGAACGGGTAAGGGTGCAAGAACTGAGACAGACAGTTTCCGGGTTTACGACTCATGAAATTGGAATTAAGCTCAGGCTATAATTACAGTCTGACTGATAATTTATAGGACTTCAGCGTGGATGAGACTCTGAACATCTCCGTCGTATTTCATGTAGGTACGTTGGCAATTCATTTGCAATAAGGGGCCAGGTGCAACTGGTTATAACCAGCCATTTGATGATCAACGTGTTGTTCACCATTCATCAAGGGCGCTCATGACAAGCTCGTGTTTGAACGAGACTGATAGATTGGCAATTTACAGATTCTCTTCAATGATTATTGACCCCAGAGAAAAAAGTTGATTCACAGTTCTCGCGAACTCCCGTGATTTTTTGAATTGATCGTGTTCTATACCATCAATTTGCACCTTTGACAAGAAAAAAAAAACGCTGTAAATATTACACAATTTTTTGCGTACGGCGTACGGCGGACGGCCCGCCAAATTTTTATTCGATTTTTGGATTCTACGTACCTTGAAACGTAAACCAACAAATTTTGAGGGGGTGTTAAAACAAATTTTCTCTTGGTCGATTTCAAAGCTTCTTCATTGAAAATAATATACCAAAATACACCTGGTGATGAAAATCGCACATCGATACCTCCTAATAATTTATAGTTAACCCGTGAACTGCTTCAGGAAGCAGTAGTATTATAGCTAATGATGAATAAAAATAATATAGCCCTCATTTTTTAAAAAATTTTACGTTTCAAGGAATGTAGAATCCAAAAATTTTCCCGTCCGTACGCCGTACGTTGTACTCCGCACGCCGTATTTGGCTTCATGCCCAGTTCCTGTAGTCTAATTTTGATGTACTTTGGGGTACAGGCTACAATTGTGGTCTAGGTATGCCCCGTAGGTTTTGGTTGTTGTCGATCACTACTTCTAAAGGGTGAAAAGTGCGGAACATTTTTAAAACGCCCTAGCTTGAAACTTCCGATATGCAGGTATTGTTTTTTCAGAATAGCGACGATTTTCAAGAATTGTTTGACACCATCCAGAGCTCTGTGGGACCACCCATTTGTTGATGAGGATAAATAATGATTTAATTTGTGAAAAAAATCAGTGGCTGTATTTCTTCAATTTAGAATAGTGTTCCAATTTTACAAGCGAACAAGACTATGTGGAGCCAATGCGAGTTGGAATCAATCATTATCACACGTTTGACCTGCCTACCAGCCTCCTGAGGGTCCTCCAACCCCTCCCCTTTCCGCCACTGGGCCGGAAACTGGATCTTTATTATTCTTCGAATAGGATTGAAGGTCACTGTTCCGTTTGCCCAGAGCAGTGGAGAATGCGTGCAATAAATGGAAATGGTCCATTATTGTCGAAAGGTTTATCAGAGCACTAGGGCATCACCGAGAGAAAGAGAGAGAGAGAGAGAAAAAACATGCTTTCATTTTACATGCGCAATTTACATGATTTCCAGGAGCTATGCAGTAATAGCCTTGGTTATATAAAAGGAACGTCGGGCGAGTTCGGTCTTCGACAGTATTGTATCAGATTTTTTGGTTCTTTAGTTTAAAGTTATTATATAATAGTTATTACAATCATTAATTTTTTTTGCTAAAGTAATAGTTGGTACATAAATAAGAAAATTACAGATTATCAGAATTACAACAAAAAGAAAATAATTTATGGTCGGGTGCATAGTACACAACAACAACAGCAATTCTAAGACAACAAAAACAACAACAATTCTAAGTTTATCACAGGATAGGACTAAATTAGGTTATACTCCTTTATTGTTTTATATCTCAAAGGCGATGCAATGGTACAAAACCTTACCAGCAAGGGATCAGCCCTCCTCAGAAGCTGTATGAAGCGATCATGATGCATTTCTCTCACTCCGAAACATTTCACTCTATAAGGGCATCACCGTTTCACTCTATAAGCCACTTGGGTACCCAAACCGGATGTTCAGGCGCCAAAGAGTAAGCATCACCTGACACAAGCTTGGGTTACACAAAAAAGAGTACTGTTCCGAAGATGAATTATTATTATTTGCGTCAATCTTCATTCATGAATTCATTAAATTCATCTAAGGGGAAATCATGAAAATCAAATAAAACTATTCGAAAAGACGGTACAGGGATTATCAAATAGCGAGAAATCGAGAATAGAAGTTAGAACGTGGTAGACGAGAGGTGATGTTTTTATTAAAGAATTTCGTGTTGTTGATTTGGAAGTTTGTCTCTTATCCCCCACATATGCAATGCGAGATTGATGGACGCGTATGTACAAAGATGAGCCTTTTGTAACGACAACAATTTATCACTGGGATATCCCTCAGTTGATAGCCCAGAATCCTGGATCAAGTTCGTTCGAAGCCATCGGTTTTTGCAGAGTTTAGTTACGGATAGGATGATTTCCGGTGAGTATATACATTTACAGGCACGCAACTTCAACATTTCAAAGTTGAGGTACACAAACTATACGATTTCTGCTTGTTTGAATGATACTATGAAGTTTCAATACATATATGTAGATACGCTATTGTTGAATAAATTCAGCGTTCGCGACATAGAAGATTGGAAACTGCTCAATATGTTGGCCAACGATGATACCTCACCGAGATAAGATCGTTGTACCATTTTGCATATGGTTGTTAAGAGGTGGTTGCATTGATTTCGTTGATCCTGTACTACAAAAAATTATCAGTTTCAAACGACGGTAGTACATGGTGTCAGTTCTGGTTTTTTATTTCCCGGATTCCAAAGGTTCATAATTGAAAATAATTAATCAGAAGAACTGTTCATGAATAGATGACCGAGTAGGTCGGTTGGAAATCAAGTCGTAAGCAGAATAAACAAGGTTTTCTCGGAAAAATGCGAAATGTGAAATTTTGGTGATGTGATTCACAGTTGCAGGTAGATAGATATTCGAACCAATAAAAAAGTCTGCCAAGTGGGTGTGGCACATAGCTTCCTCGTATTCATAACCCGATTGTATAGATGATCCGATGCATAGTAGTTAATCTCAAAACGTCAATATCTAAGTACCTTCCACTACCCTCATAGGGGACCATCTTCACGCCAATCTGAACAATCCTTAGGAATTTCGTCGGAATCGGGTGGAAAATGTGGAAGTCATGGATCTTACAAGGAATTCACGTTTGCACATGTGCAGCGGCTACTATCAGTCCGGGGGTGTTGGTTTTCTTAGGGGACCGTCTACCCAGCAACTATTATTCGTCTGGGGGTGGTGATTTTCATAGGGGACTGTTTACACGACAATCCGAACAATCCTAGAAAGTAACATCAAATTCGGATGAAAAATGTATATGTTATGGCTGTTACAAGGATTTTACGTTTGAGCATGCGCATAGGGAACCGTTTACACGCCAACCCGCACAATCCCTGAAAATTTCATCGAAATCGGACAATAACCTTCTTCAACTATACGTTATAACAACTCCCGTACACATATAGTATACCTATGACTAACCTCGTATAACTATGCCCGTTACAAGGATTTCATGACAGACACACAGACCTTCAAAAACACACGGAACCAAAATCGATCAAGAAGGTCTAAAACGTAAAACGACAGTGGAAATTTCGATTTTGGAGAACTGTTTTTCTTCAACCTTGAAAAGTGAAAACACCTTGGTAGACTCGGAAGCAAAAAATTGCCTGGGTCAGTAAAGATTTGAGAGACCGACGTTATCACTTTTAAACGCTTGACCGATCTGTATGAAATCTCAATGTGATCGGCAAGTACCAGAGATGGACAAACGCTATTTTAGGTACCTATGTCAATTATTAATCTTTTCTCGGATCGCTCGAGTTATGGTACAATAATATTGTATTGTAGAGCATATTATGCTCTTTGTGTTGACGTGTCATATCAACGGAAGTTCTATTTTATCTATTTTCTTACTAGAAGCTTCCTGAGCCCTTGACTTCTGTTATAGTCAAAACAGCAATTTGTACATCACAGGATAATTACTTACCCCATATTCATAGAAATACAAAATTCATGGTGAACATCACTATGGCCATTTTAGAATCAAAATATATGAGGAGCAGTCAATAAAGGTGGGTGGAAGGTGGCCGTGCCTGGTTCCTAGTTGAGGATACTCCACAGTAGCGGGTCTGCCTTTATGAAAAATGAATAGTGACAGTCGAGGGTCGTATCGGGATAAATATGCGTATGCTGGCAGCAGTCGGTGGACGGACGGAGGTGTCTCATGCATGGTTGAAGCTCGGGAGTTGCACTACAATGCTCCTACCTCGTTTGCATCCGTGAACAATGCTTGGATTTCAAGGCGCGAATCGCACCCCTTTTCCTTCGACTTCACTTCCCGCCTTCTTACTCAGCTCGCTTCAAATCTCCGGCTGCAGAATAAATGCCTTCGATCCACTTAACACTCCAGTAAACTCCTATTTGTTCATAGGAGGAACGGCTTGCCTTATTCATGGCACCTCCATTAGCACACGATTCACTCTTTTTATCGTCCCACGGCTCAATTTTTCTCATAGTTTTCTCTCAACATCTTCGATATTCCACTCACTGCGGACGTTCAAATTTCAAAGTAAGTAGTCGTCTGGATCCGCATTTTCCCGAAGATCCTTTAAGAACAAACTCGAGTTCCAAATTTTGTCATTGAAACGTGAAACCCACGCTTCCACGCTTACTTTTGTGGACTCGGCAGAAAACATTATAGAAACTCGTTCCGGTGAGGAGCAACCAATTAAAATGTCAAATTTTACGAATATAAGTACAAAAGTTGGAGAAGTTGCATGTTTTTCGAAAATTTCATCACTGGCCTAGGCATTTTTCTCCTCAGTTAGCTTCGGCTCTGATGTAACAATCAGGGAACGTTTTAGATGAGTGATGTGGGGAGCCTTTCTCCATACTTCCCTTGAATGGATTCAAAACATAGTTTTAGGGTTGGAGGAAAACTTCAGCGGTTTACCATCCACTTAGAGGGGCGTTCCACGTATCCGCGGGTCGCTAAGACAAATAATTAGAAACTCCTCCGCTACAGCTCTACTTCAAACCATATTCAAGCGATCCGAGACATACACAATGTACGAGCGCACGCTTAAACTCTTTTGCGATGATCTGAGTGAAATGTGAAAGCACTCATCAGTGTTCAAAAGTACCTAGTTTTCTTCTTGTAAGAGCCCCAACACATATCATAGGTAATCTTGTTACGCTACCTTCTCCACGAGCAGAAGAATACTTCTAAACTACTTCAGCCGGTTTTCAAAGTTTTCAGACCACTAACACAATGACGTCAAAAATAAGACATTCCCACATGAGACATTGCAAAAAATTAGTTGGAACTAGCTGAAACGTAGATGGACTTCAATGTATGATGTATACCTCGATGAATGGTATTGTGACGATTGATTCCACTCCATTCTTAGAGGATATCGTGCGATAGATAGATACTTTTCCGGCCTCCCAAATAGGCATCAAATCAAAACCTCGTTCGCTGCCGCGTATTTCAATTCACTCTAACCTCCTAATTTTTGTACGTGTAAAACGGAGTTCTCCTCCACTCTAAGGAATAAGCAACCTTATAACTTTCGTATCCGGATATTTGGGCTATTTCAGTCCAGTGGAAAATTCCATGATCTCGCCATTGGAATCATGAATGGAGGAGTGTTTTTCAATAAGGAACATATCCATTTTCAAATAAACGGCAAGGAGGATAAAAATACGAATTACACAGGCAGTTTCATATTTTTTTCAGGGTTTCTGGGCGTAGTATTGCACAAACAAGCATATAGTGTATTAACCCAAAATACCAACAGCATATATTCAAGAATGGAGGAGAAATTGCCATTTTAATATTGGATATGTGCCCTTTTGAACGAAAAATGTTATTATGTGCCCTTTTGCTTGAAACCCTGAATTTCGATGAATTTTAAGAATCTCTAAAGACGAAACCTATAGTAAAAAAAAAATAATAATAATAATTCGAGTACCAACTGGGCGTATAGAACTGGAATTTACCGCATCTAGGAGGTTGAGGAGGGGGATTAATTCTTAAATCAGAGAAAAAAAATTTGTATACAAACAGTGTTTGATCCGAACTACGTTGACGTAAAATAAGTTGGAGAAATGGGAGATACTAAGATTATTACAACAAGAATAAAGAACAATAAATAAATTGATTTTAATTAGAAAATTCGCCAAACTTTTTCATTGTTTTCAACTCTGAACAGTTTCTATTATTTTTTACTTAGAAATAGGGAACCACATTTGATTTTTTTTAATCATCGTGAACAACGAGTTTTATTACAGTTTCGACATACTGGTAGGTATCTGAATTTCAATCACTTGAAATTAAGGTAATTTGTGAATATTATCTAGACCTTTTGAAAGATACCACTGGCTTATATTATACCAGTTCCTTCAATAGAAACACGAGAACTCCTGTTCGTAATTAGCTATGTGCACAGCCAGACTTTCTTAAGCACATTCGTTTCCTCATTAATATCGAATTGCAACGTCATAATGACAACAGAACAATGCTCCTGCTCTGCCTGTGAGATTTTCATATCTGGTGGTCCGATGATTATCTAGCAGCCAGTTCGTTAAGCTTCGATCGTGCTGGATGAACAGCGAACTCAATCTTTAAAATAATTTTCGTACGCTCAGGAACTAGATTCAGTGAGAATAGAACATCTGAGAATATAGTCCTAGGAACTTAATACGAGGTGATTTTGAAACTAAACGCCTCTTATTAGACGTGATTGTTCGACATGACCTGTGTGGTTTTCATATTGTACATTGTGGCGAAGGTAGCTTCGTTTAGAGGTTAATACGTGCCACATTTTATCAGTTTTGGATAGTAATTAAAAAATGATGTCATATATACACATGGTTCAAGAATAATAATGCAACAATATTAAAGGGGAAAAAGTTGTAGGGTGCCGAAATTGAACCATGTTTTTTCCAGGTGATCTTGCTTAACTACTCTGCATGCGGGTCTACAAATTTATGGAATCAGTAGCAAAATTTCCCAAAGAATGGAGGTTTACAAATTGTAGTCCCAACAAAGCGTTTATCTCAAGACTCAGAAATCTATCTCAACATCGAGAAAGCCTCTGGATTGATGATGAAAATATCAAGCGAATCATTATACGAGCGGTATGAATCACACGAGGAAAAGAGAAAAATAGACGCTCTTATGTATTTTGAAAAAAAGTCCATCTCAGTAAAGGTTAGATAACCGGCGGACGAGAAGGCGATTCAGGCGAAGGAAACTTTGTTATGTTCTCGCCCCATTACTTTCTATCGAAAGAGGTTGATATCAGAACGACCGATGGTCAGATCTTTCTTTAAATTACTAGCGATACGCTGCCAATATATCGCTTCATCACAGAATCATCTAGAAGCTATTTTGTGGCAAGGTCGTTTCGTCAGTAGTTGAAATGAAGAAAGAGCAGATATTACAGTTTTCCTGTGTGAGTATTTTTCTCTCTTCTTATATGAAATCCAGCACTTGGCTCGTAAATTGCATTTCTCAGAGTATAGGTACCTAATCGATGAAATACAAAACGGGGAATCACTGTGAGTCGGAAAATTAGGCTTCATTCAATGGTTTGTGAAAAATTACGAAATGATTACTAGCGTCACTGAAAAAGTGGTTTTAAAATGTTGTGTTTGCATCCATAGTAATCTACAGCATCAGCATAAAAGGCTAGGCAAATACATGTATAGTTCGATAGAAAGATGAATGGAAGCTAGGTCAGATATTAGCGATTTTGGTTTATTGTTTTCAAAAATGAACCTTTGGAATCGACCGAGAAAAAAATTGTAACACCCCCTCAAAATTTGATGGTTTAGGTACGTTTCAAGGTACGTAGAATCCAAAAATCGAATAAAAATTTGGCCGTATGCGGCATTTTCCCCACTTAGCATTGACCGATTTTGATGAAATTTGGTAGGTATGTAGGTCACATCTAAGGGTTCAAAAATGAATTTCGAAAACGCCCTAACTCATAAAATTTCAATATAAAGGTATTGTTTTTCCTTCAATTTAAGATAGTATAGGATTTATAGAACTTGTTGAGACCACGCGGAGCTCTGTAGGACAAACCGTTCGCTCCCTACGAGAATTTAAGGGTTGGACGTACGATAAATCAGAAACACGAGTGTGAATCGTAAAAGAGGCCTAAATTCCGTTCAAATTTTAGCTGACCGAAATGCGATCGATATTTTTATTCATGTTGGGTGGTTGGTGGCTTTACAGACGATTGATCAATATAGAAAAATAATAAACCATTGTGTAATAATTTGCAGCGTTTTTTAAATGGAAAAGTTGGAAAGTATTCCATTTTGATGATACTGCACATAATTTTATTGAACAAGGAAAGGTTTCAATGATAAAAGACACCAACATTCACAGTCAAACACTTCAATATGGTGATCAGTTCTTCCAGTTTTCCAGAGTGAATTCGAGATAAAATAATTCTTGGTATGATACGGTATGTTTATCTGATAGTAAGTATTCCTGTACTTGAAACTTACTTAAGAGGAAAATTGGTATAAACTATATAAATATTCCTAAAGAAGCTCCTCCTACCTCTATTCTCAATGACTAATACAATATTTATAATAGTAATAAGTAATCTGACCAAGACGAAGTCTCACACAGCCATCGCAAATGGGCCCTCTGGGGTGAGATTCGTGTCTTGAACGTGCCGATGGTGCCGACCCTCCAGTTAGTTCAGAAATGGACACTTGACGACGAAAGCAAACTGAAAACTCTCGATGTAGAAATGGTGAGAGCGATGCGATGGAAGCTGAACAGAAGAAATTCACTTCCATCAGAACAGTGTCCTGTAGGTGACACGTGGTAGTTTCGTGATCTTGACCAGACGACGCAATTTACAGAGGTTTTACTCCTTACACGGACTTTATTTCTCTGTAAAATCATCTGCAAAATGAAGATCGCCGACTTTTTGGTCCATCATTTCCTAGCATTCATTTCCTTCACGAACTCCTTGCGAATCATTTCCCGATCCACGTGATTTTGGAGAGGAAAGAACGTGTGTATATGGCTAGATACTGAGATGCGACAACTGCGCCTTCTTTAGCTATCAACTCTAGAGAAAAATAGTTGTCGAAATGAAGTTCGAAAATGATGATATATTTCCTTATCATGAAATTAACGTTTGTATTGATATTTCCACTATGTGACACCAAACCTCATCTGGGAAAATTGTGAAAATCACGATAAGAGACTTTATGAGTAGTGAAGAGGAAGAACCAATTCAAAGCCTGGACTGGTCGTTCTGGCTTGGCTCGGTATTTCTGTTGTTGTGTGAGGAAGCTATAAGGCCGTCTCGATTTTGTGGACGTTTTCTCATTCTACCCAAACTTTTAATGACACATCAAAAAAAAAAAAAAAAAAGATGTCACATCATTTTCCATGACATTTTCTATGACACCAATTTCTAGAAACATTTCGTTTGAGAGAGCTTGTTTCTAGTACCTATTCTAACGGGTGGGTTTTGCAAAAGTTTCCCGAATCTGAAGTAGAGGTGTAATAACAACGGTAGGTGGCGGAGAGCTCGGCCACAGGTATAAGCTCGCATTTCTCATTCACAGGCGTATGGAATTATCAATTTGCTTGAAGTGGCCTCACACGAGCGGGAAGCCTCTACTGGCTTCTGGTAAAATGAGGCGCCTAAGCGTAGGAGAGACCTGTAATTAGTGGTCACTCGACATTTAAAAACGGGCGTAGAGGCCCACGCCCGGAGGGAATGAACTGTCACCGAGGCGGGCCATTATGCTAAAAGCCAGTACCCTCTGCTACTGACAACTGCATTCGCATGAATCAAACAAAACTGGACAACTGGGCTGATACGGGATTCCTCCCACCAGTTTCAACTTACTACCTCATAAGAAGACGAAGGAACGAGTTATGTGTTTGACAGATGAAACATAATATTAGGTACTCACTACTCGTATTATTTACGACCTGGACAAGGTAGTAGGATATTTAGACCAACCCTTTCTTCCTCTCGGAAATTCTCACTTCTGGTTCAAAGAATGGAATTTCTAAACATACTGGTAAGGAATGCGTGCATTCCAGGGAACGTCCCATTGGATAAGCATTAGGTAAATTTTAACCAGTTGGTTAGCGGTAAAACTGTTTTACTCGATGTAATTTATATAGTGTTTTAGGCAATAAATAATGGTATCCGTGATTTCTCTCGCTGAATCGAATAGTGCCACTCAGAGGGCCGTGTCACTATCTAAAACAAAAGATCTAGGTAGGGTGATAACGACGTGGAAGTAAAAAGAATGTAGATACCCTACTTCTCCTATTTCAAGTTCCTGTGGTGAAGGTTCGGTTATTCTTAGGGTTTGGATTGTTGGATGATAATTATCTGCACTCAAGTATTCTAACGACTTTATTTTATAAAATATTTTCAATGTGTCCCCCATTTTGGGTGATGCACAAACGGGACCTGCGGCGAATTGTATCCACAGCCCGTCCTCACAGGATTTCGAAAACCGCCACTAACTCATCATCACCCAAAAGGGGGGGACACATTGAAAATATTTGATAAAATAAAATCGTTAGAATACTTGAGTGCAGATAATTATTATCCAACAATCCGAACCATTAGAACTACCAAAACTGCACCACAGGAACCCGAAATAGGAGAACTAGGGTACTTATCTACATTATTTTTACTTCCACGTCGTTATCACCCTACCCAGATCTTTTGTTTCAGACAGTGATACGGCCTTGTGATTGGCGCTATTCGATTCAGCGAGAAAAATCACTTAGGAAACTGCCCCAAACTTCATTCATTCGAAAGTGATTAAACAATCACTACGTCACGCTGAACCCACGAATTCAATAAAAATTTCACGCCTTATCTCTCGGAAACACAAATTTTTCGAAGAATAAAAGCATTAAAAAAAATCTGAATACACCGTTGGAAAGGTGAACTTTTAGGACTACCTACTGCAGGAAAAAAACTGTACATTCAGTTGGGCTAGCAAACGATTGGAAAAACTGAATATGTTCAATAATTTACAAATTTTTGTCTTTGGGCTTATTTTTTTACATTGAAATCTCTTTACAAAAATTTGAACTCGCACTATTGTGACAGGAAATGAAATGTTTTTTTCCATTGGTATAATCAAATTTCAAGTTACTTCATCAATTAACGGAGCTATGACAGTTTTAGTGAACAAGGTCGAAAAAACAAACAAAATCTTAAACGTGAAATAACTTGAAAACGAAGCCTCTAAAAAATTACTTGGAGACATTTTTTGTTGGAAATTAGTTGTAGAATCGATCTCTGGCCCTGTATACTTAGTTCTTAGTTCACACCCTGTATATTAGTTGTGGTAGGCAGCCGGTCGAAGTTCACATCCAATTCAAGGTGAAACACACCAAAAAAAAGAAAAATAAACACGAAATGTGCGGTTTACCCTGGCACACATGGTGGCACCGTTATTATTTGGTTTATTATATTTCTATATTTATCACTCGTCTGCAAAGCCACCAACCATCCAACATGAAGAAAAACATCGATCGCATATCGGTCAGCTGAAATTTGAACGGAGATTGGGCCTCTTCTGCGATTCACACTAGTGTTTCTGATTTATCGTATGTAAAACCTTTAAATTCTCGTAGGGAGCGAACGGTTTGTTCTACAGAGCTCCGCGTAGTCTCAAAAATTCTAAAAATTCTATAGAATCTTAAATTTATGGAAAAACAACACCTTTATATCAATATTTTTTGAGTTAGGGCGTTTTCAAAATTCATTTTTGAACCCTTAGAAGTGACCAACATTAACCAAATTCTTTGGGGCACAAATAGACCTCAAATAGAGCCTACATACCAAATTTCATCAAAATCGGTCAATGCTAAGTGGCAAAAGTGCCGCGTACGGTGTCACTCTACGGACGGCCAAATTTGCATTCGATTTTTGGATTCTACGTACCTTGAAACGCAAACCATCAAATTAACCAAAAGTGAACCGTCTAATCGGACAGAATGACCGTCGTATCAAGTTTCATTCAATTTGTATCATGATAGAGGCGAGTATCCGATCACCGTTTCTTTAGAAGATAAATTGCTCGTTTGCCTGTTTTAGCTTTTTGAAATTATATTACCGTGATGATGTTGAAGATAGAATCCTGAGAATGATTGAATGTGTTATAGAAACAAATAAAGTACATTCTATATATCTTCGTTCGAAAATATTTCCATTATCCAGGAATAAAATTTGAATTTGAAAAATTAAATGTGTTATGTAGGTTTGTTGACTTTATATGTCGTAAATATGACTATACGTCCTTGTCAGAAGAGGAGAAAACAATCTGCAAATTATTAAAGAGTGGTTTGTTGTTTTCAGGATTGCTCTGAATGATCTCATTCGATCCCAAAAACGTCCTTTAAAAATATTTGTGAGTGCCTTCATAATGAAATATGGATCTTAGTTGCTCAGGAAGTTCAAATAGGAATCTGGGAAGCTAGGAATCCCAATTTGGAAAATACTATAAATAAAACCATTTGATCTGATGAAGGATAATCTCGTGGTTAGAGCTCTGAGAGACCTGGATCGGGCTTTCTCTGCGCTTATGTTGGTAGCGGCAAAATTTGATTAATATCTAATATTACTCAGTAGCAAACCATTAATCAAAGCAAAACAAAGCACATGGTCTCCAGTGAAAACTCCTATGATATTGGAACGCTAGATGTTCTCCGCACTGGTTCGAAAGAGTTGATGTTTTTAAATGTCTAGGTTCATCTGTCCACGAAAACGATGATTGTACAATCGAAATAAAACCATGAACTCTAGCTGCCGATTGATGCCATTTTGGATTATGATCGCTCATGAAGACCAGAGTAATCTCCAGGAGAATTAAACTCACGTTGTTCAGCGCAATCCATCCCGTCTGACATATGCTTCAGAAACGTGGGTAATGACAAGCAATCTTGTAATGCCCTTAGAATTTTTGAAAGGAAAATCCCTCGGGGAATACTGGGTGTAAAAAAAAGAAAAAGAAAAAAAATTGAAAAAATCAGTTTCAACGAACATGAATCATAGTTGAATCAAATTTGACGAATTTATCACTAGTAAGTGAATAAGTTGCCATGCTCGATGTCACGTTATTGAATTACGTTATTAAGAAGAGATTCGATTTTAACTCCAGGATGAAAATTTGAGTTCCTCTGGAATCAACCCACAGGTTTTCCTTCAAGACCTGTTTGAAATATTGAAAAGTACTATCACATTTTTTTCTCAATCAGGTACGTCCCCGGAGGTGGGGTTTATCAAGTGTGTGCCTCTCATTTGCACGGGTGCGAGCCCATCAACTGAGTGAATGTGGAAGTTTTCCGATCCTAAAGGATTTCCGTTTGTTTATGAAACTTTGAAAGCTGCCGTCGGGAAGTTGAGCGTTAGCCTACATCTCCCTCCAGTCAGAACTTGTGGGGATCCACAAGAACCGCTTCAAAGCACAAAGAAACCCGATGAAAGCAACGCACAACGAGCGGTTAAATTGATTTCAGTCTTCTTGCTGAGTTCGGGCATAGTAACGCACTTAGGAAGTGGCTCCATAAAAGCTCCATAGCCTCCTAGAAAGATAATGCAGGTAGCTTAAACCGGCATTAAAACCTTCCAAGACCATTTATAGTGGAGGTTAATCAAAGCTTATCACCACCTGCGAGAGGTATCAGAGCGGATAGCACGTAACGAAGTATGGGCAAAACGTTAGGTAAGCAGCCTAGAGTCACAGCGACGTTAATGGGAAAATGGGTTCCTTCGGTCGAGCTCCACTACATTCCCATCTACAAAGGTCACATGAGCTTAATCGGGATCAAGTCCACAGTAGTTTATGACTGTAGCTCATCGCGCTTTAATAAATTAACGGATCATTGAAACATTTTTATTCCAAGCTCTCTCTGGTCCACAAAGATTAGGGAGGAGAAAGGAAATCAAATTTACGAATCAGCGATCAGTTGAAAATCTTATCAGGATATATTAACATTACAGAAATATTATAGACTTTCTTGTCTCCCGATTTGAGTACTAAAATAATACAAAAAAGTCTGCGAAGTGGGTGTGAGACATCGTATCCATCCTCGTATCCATAACCCGATTGCATGGTTGCTAATCCCAACACATTAATCTCTATGTACCTTGCACTACCCTATTAGGGGACCATCAACAGCCCAATCCCTACAATCTCTGATAATTTCATCGAAATCGAATGGAAAATGTTGAAGTTATGGCTGTTACAAAGAAATTCATCTTAGAGCATGCGCAGTGGTTACTATCAGTCCGTGGTCGATGATTTTCATGAGGGGCTATCCACACGCCAATTTGAACAATGCTCGAGAATTTCAACGAAATCGGGTGAGGAATGTAAAAATATGTCTGTTACAAGAAAATTTACGTTTGCGCATGAACAGTGGCTACTATCAGTCCGTGGTCGATGATATTCAAAGAGAACTATGGACACGCCTCAGTCTGAGAGCGAAGATTTTCATAGGGCACTATCCAAATCCCAATCCACATAGTAACTGAAAATTTCATCGGAATTGGATGGAACATGTACAAGTTGAGGCTATTACAAGAAAATTCACGGTTGCGCATGCGCATTGGCTGCTATCAGTCAGTGGTCGATGATATTCAAAGAGAACTATGGACACGCCAACCTGCACAGTCCCTGAAACTTTCGTCGAATTCGGGTAGAAAATTTATACTAATTATGGCTGTGACAAGGAATTCACATTTGCGCATTTGCATGGGTTACTATCAGTTGTGATACATAAATATAATTTTGGTGGGGTAGAACCCACCGAAAAGAACTCAATCTGTAGGAAATTCTCTACCTCGGGAGAGAAAAAAATTAACGAAATTCCTAATTAAATAGGACTGGTTCATTTCACCAAATTTTTGTTCAGTGCCCAAACAGTGCAAATAATAAAATTAAAAAAATATGTCAGGGCATCACAGATATAACCATTGTTGGTATACGGGACTTGAAAAAAGTTCTATATAGGGACTCTAATCCTAGTTACCACACAAGTAGGTATAAGACTTACTGTTTCGACGGCCCTTCGGAATTAATTCTTAAGGTTTAACTTAATTTGGTACTTAGATATGGCATAAATGTTACGGAAACGGAGGCATACATCCCAGTCCTCCGGAAGGGGAAAGGGAGTCCAAGGAGAAAATTCTTCGCCTCAACTTTTGGTTGGTCAGGTTCAGTAAGTACCTGAAACTGAACAACGAACCCAAAATACGTTTTAGTTTTCGTTGTTAATGTTATTTCCAAATCAAAAAAAATCGACAATGGGGTGTGCGCCTTGATTTTTTTTAGATTTTTGATCGAAAGTAGACTACATTCTGAGAATTTTGGCACCAACCGCGACCTTCTAGCGTGAGTAGATCTGTTTCTATGATTTTTCAAAGTTTCGGCCGTTTATGACGTCACGCGCCCCTCTCGCCTGGGCGGGACCCCCCAGCCCACTGTGACGTCATAAACGGTCGAAACTTTTAAAATTCATAGGAAAAGATTTACACACGCTAGAAGGTCGCGGTTTGTACTAAAATTCTCAGAATGAGGTCTACCTAAGATTAAAAATAACAATAAACAGTTTTTCCTACCCAGGCGCACACCCTATTGAGAATTATACGCCTACCGGTACGATAATGTTGGTCACTGATGGTACGAAGACGGCTTTGGTTGATTCCAAATTTTTCGGTCGATGATGTCCAAGCAGATGACTTTCCGGCGAAGAAGTAGACGAAAGTCTGATACAAAATTAACGAAATCTTTGTTGAATATTAACGGTACTTTGATGGAATTTATGGTTAGGAACAATCAGCAGCGCAACAAGTGAGTAGGTCTTACCCCTCTCTGTCTCGTATGGTTGAGATGGATGCAGCATTAAGGACGGACGACGTATCTCCGAGGTATCCAGGGAGACGATAAAATTCTTCAAGGTGGAATACTTTTCTACCAGCTCGGAAATATAACAACGTGCATATATAAGCAACTTTGCACGTGCTTTCCATTCTATATGTTTTCCGTTTTGTGGATCCACATCAATTCAAAAATTCCGAAAATAATACAAATAAAATAAAGAAAATAACTGTCTCACTAATCATGAGAAGTTATAACCAAAATAATTCATTCGGTTCCGGACCCAAGGAGAAGGCAGTGGCCAGGAGTGCCGTCACCGCTCAAATTCCAAAGTGGCGGAATTTTTAAATTCACAGTCCGAAGGCGATGGTTTTCATTAGGGAACATATACACGCCAATCCACACAATCCATGAACATTTAATCGAAATTGGACTATAACTTCGTATCGCCGTTACAAGGATTCCATGACAGACACACGGACACACAGACTAACAGTCACGGAACCAAAATTGTTCAGGGAGGCCGAAAGCGTAAAAAAGTCGAGTGGAATTTTTGATTTTGGAGAACTTTTTTTGTCAACCTTGAAAAGTGAAAACAATGCTTCCGCTACCTTGGTGTACTCGAAGCAATAAAGCACCCAGCTGTGTGCTACTCACATATTCACAAAATTAACAACTTTCTTACACCTGTATTATTTAGTACACCTACATATTCAAAGCAAACTGTATTTTTTTTGCATACTAAAACCAAAAACCGTCCATTTATTTTCCCTTGCGTCCTATTTCTTGATTTTGGTGCTGTTAATAGGCTCTTCACCTCAAAATTCAACCAAAATAGGGCTCGAAGGCCATGAAAAATTGGCATTATGAAAGATTATGTTAGCTACAACAAACATGCACACATGTTATAACAGATCCGCTATGAATGTGTGATTTGGTTATGTGCAACCATGTAAGACACCAATGATACCTCAACAACGCGTATTTAATGTTTACCAGTTTTGAGTTGTAGATACATCAAATTTTAAATTCCAGACATTAACGACCTGTTCAATTTGTATTGCAAATAATATCGGTCACTAAAAGCCCGAAAAGTGTATTTATAAAAAGATTGCGCGACAAAACTGCCATGGAACACTGAAAATCTTGGTTAACTTAATAAGTAGATACCCAGCATTGAATTTTTTTCTGTATGATCATTCAGATGACGGTACCATCGTAGTCTTTTCCTTCTAAAATTAGATGTGCGTTGTTGTATAATTGGCCACCATATGTATTACAACCCGAGAAATTAATTTTCAGCAAAAATAAAGTGCTGATAAATCAATATTTTGGAATCCTCTCTTCCAAAACCATTATTTCCTGCGGGTTGCTGAGGAACGATGGACGGTTGTTAATGGAACGGTATCGGAATTTCGTGGAGAAAAAACTTTTTAAAATGAATCCCATCTCGGCTATTTAATGGGCTTTCCGCTGAGCGGAAACTGTTAGTGGCATTCAATCTTTTGCGCCTAATGCATACTCTTCGCAAAAAATATTGCCTTCTCAATTCAATTCTTCAACAGACTGTTCAATGAATGTTCACCTGATGAAGAATTATACCTAATTCTTAACAGGCTGAATGGAAACTGGAATATAAAAGATCGCTGTCCAGACCAGTCACAGTAGATATACAAAAATCATTGCAAAATATGACAACGGTTTATTATTTCTTCAGTAAAGGCCACCCGTTAGCTGATGAAACGGCTTCTTCGTTTTCGAAGTAGTGGTATCCAGTCCCACAAGCGTCCTTATACCTACGTTTTGGAAGACCAGTAGCAAGCCCCGCTTGGTTTTAAATGTATACGTATTACAATGTAAGTGATCGTGCATTTATTTCATGCATCTACTTTCGTCTATTTGCAGCCACTTTCTGATCACTTTCACAGTTATTCTTCCGTGAGATCTGCTTGTACCCGTACATTACGACTTCCTGAACAATTTTGGTTCCTGGTCAGTATGTCTGTCATGAAATTCTTGTCACAGCCATAACTTCTACATTTCTCATCTGATTTCGATGAAATTTCCGGGTATCATGCGGGTTGGCGTGTATATGGTCCCCTATGAAAATCATGGCCTCCAAACTGAATGTAGTACTCTGCACATGCGTTAATGTGAATTCCTTCGTAACATTCATTACTTCCACATTTTCAATTCAATTTCGAAGAAATGTGGTGCAAGGTACTTAACGATTGATGTCTGAGAATAACTACTATGCATCATATCATCTATACAATCGGGTTATGAATAAGAGGGAGCTACGTGCCACACCCACTTGGCAGCTATTTTTTAATTACAAGTTTTGATTTTTATTACAAGTTTCATAGGTATTTTCATAATATTTCTGATTCTAATAGTGAATCTCGAACCACATTTTTTATGTAACTAATAAAATCGTATTTTTCAAGTTTCTAGCTATTTTTATTATCTGTCATAATATTATCTACCTTTCCTATCCGTCCTATTCATTGAACATAGATTTTAATACCCAAAAAAAGTGAGAAATGATGGAAAATTAATGGGCGGTATAGAGTACCGCTAGCGTCCACTAATTATCGCCTCACCCGCTCACCAACGGCCCAACCCGGGAAACTATCGAGACCTACGACATCGCCGGCCTTTATTATGAAAACGGCATTATGAAACCAACAGCCGTTAGTTGGTTTCATGGTGCAGTAACTAATGAAAAAGAGCGATCCGTTACTTACAACGTTCTTTAATCCATCCACTCAATTAGTTGTTCGAAATTGGGTTATCCAGTCACATTTTGTGTCAAGAAGTTTTTGTTAGCTACCTACCTAGTGTAGCCAAAAATTCATTTCTATTGTTTCCTACCAACGTTTGGTAGGGTGATCAGCAAATTATCATTCAAATTTGATATATCTAGAAGCGCAGTTAACAGAACGTCGATTTTCCCCTTCCATGATCTAAACCACACCCTCCAAGAACGAGAGAGCCATTCTTGGCAAGAGTTTCAGGATAGTAGAACGAGCAAGGATGGGTGCCCTTTTCATGCAAGCATGACAAACAAGACGATAGGTAATGTAGATAATAATCATAAAGTTGAAAGTTAGGAAGGAAGTCGGAGTTCAATTGTGCAAGGGTCTCCTATGGTCCACCGCCGAGTTCTCGGAAACTTCAATAATAGCCACAACCCCTTTCTCTTCCTCACTTCCAAAGGTAGAGATCATTTTTATTCTTGGAACAAAATAATAATTCTCTTACGAATCTTTCTAAACGAATAATTCTTTTGACCGTTTAAATTTAACGACTAAATATTTCTAACCATTACGTACAGATCAAATACTGTGGTTTGTTGTCACATCCGTGGAACGCTCGAGTGCTTACATGGGTGCTACAAGATTCTTTGAAGGGCCTCAAGGAATACTACCTATATCAATCTATTAATGGACCAACCATTTTCCCCAAGTCACTCCGTCCAGAACTAATTACAGACAAACGGCTTAATCGATATTCACAAATCCCCCTTTCAGTATGTTTGAGCTTTTGGATTCCATTTTAGAACATTGTGAGACGTGCAAAACCGTGAGTTGTCAGGCAAATAAGTGAGACCTACTCTGATTCAATCAATTACTTCCAAGGAGATAATCCAAAATTCATAAAATCTTGGTATGTTATAATTCTTATCTTAGTGAGAAGACTAATCTCTCGGGACCTCAAACCAGCAAGACAACAACCCAGCGAGACCGCTTTTGAGAGTTCAACAGGATTTGCCTTGTTTCTTTTTCTGTCCAAATTATGAAAGCACATCATCTCAGTCAATTGCTGAGTTTGAAATGTTCTCATTCCTGAATGAAAGCTTCAAAACTGAATCCCAACTACAGTACCTTACAACAATGTCCATGCAGTTCAAGGAAATCGCCACGTCTTGCAAGTAACTTGAAATGCTATTCATCTACATAAATTAAGCACCAATTCGTACAAGACATCTTTGGCGGGCACTCTGCTGTACACAATATTCACAACGATCTCGGTCCTGCATCTCACCGAACTCGATTACATAACATCTCAACCGACGTTGAAACGACGTAAGAATTCGAATTTTTCTTTTCCCTATCTATTCAACTCCAAGATACACCTACAGTCCAAAACTGGGGGATTTCGCTTGAAAATCCCGCTTCACTTTGGATTCGAAGAGCAGGGAGCAGACGATCAGAATATATTTTCTTAAATCCTATTCCTTTATCCTTGAGAGCGCATCGACTTTCTACATCCACTCTGTGCTTGATCAGCAAATAGCCGAACACATCTGATTCCATTTTGTTCACCTTCTCGATTCTTATGTTCACGATTCGAACATCATGATTAGGTCTTTCAATCTTTGCAGCATTCATCCTGTGTCATAGTGATAACTAGTCAGATCATCTCACCAGATAAATAATGAATGGAGTTTCTTTGATTTTCATTTTTCATGAGCATACCCCATTCTCATGTTTCGAGCTCAAATCTTGATGAAATAGCCAAGCGACCATCCGAACGAATTACCAAAATCATACGGGCAGTATATTGAAAAACCGAACCTGATCGCGTGACTATGCGAATTTTCGTGCGACAGCACATCGGAAATCTAGTTAAAAACGTATCCCGTTTGTAATTGAATAGGGGTGGGCAGAAACAGCTTCAGTAAAAGAGAAAATCGAAAATCCGTGTAACTATGAAGGAAAGTGGCTCATAAAGGTGGCGCATGCGTGTTGAGTGCAAAAACTACGACAGTCAGATTATTAGTTCGAACGATTAAGGGGTTTCTTTTCTGAAAGTTGAGCGCAAAAAATACTTGAGTCAGTGATTGACGCGTTTTTTGCACCCAACGCTCGGTCGCATAACCATCCCCTTGCACGATAATTCTCAGTGTTAGACAGCTATTTTTCTGTTTTCCACGTTCTAAGTTTGTAGCCGCATGTTCAATTCTTTTCGCTTATCTTTGCAAGTCTTTCCACACGTAATTTCAGTCGAGGTTTGTTCTAACATACATGAGCGCATTCCATCGTTCCCTACAAGATAACCCATAATGACACTAAAGAAATGATATCAGTTAACACGGTTATCTCAGTCGATTTTCCACCTACAAGAGTCTTTATCCACTCGTTGCAAAACTCTGGATTTATGTTAAAAACTTGGCCATGAAACCAAAGAAACCATGTCAAACATGGTAAAACCTTTTTTCGGGAGTTTCGATTGACCCAGTGATAAAACATAATCACATCGAAAATCCACTCCTTGTTTAAACAAACATGCAGTGATGTGGAAGTGAAATATGAGCAGGTATCTCACTTATTTTGGTAACTATATTTCAGTGCAGTTTGGAGGTCTGTAGGTTCTTGAGTCCAGAGTATAATGATAAAGCAACCTTTACTTAATTTCTGGAGTAGATTTAAACATTCAATGTAGGTTTGACAACTTATTTTTCCTGGTCTAAAAATCTGTTGAGTGCAGAAACCGCGAAGTCCAAATTTTATTTCAAACTTTCCTGAACACAATTTAAATGGAAACAAGGTCGTTCTTCCTTAAAAAGGAAATAGTTGCGTAATGTGAAAAAAAAATAAACGTTCTGTTATTTAGGAAATTTGGAGTAGTTATGATGATTTTTTTATCTCTCCTAGAAAATTTGGAATTATTGACTTGAGTGGTTTCTGCACTTACCGATTCAATTCGACCGAGAAATTCGCAGTTTGTTAATTATTTTCGATTACACCCCCCCCCCCTCCATATTATCCTTAACATAAATGATGACATACGTTTCAAGCTACGTAGAATCCATAAATCGATTAAAAATTTACCGTACAATACAGTACAGTGGGGCAATAGTGGCAAAAACCCTGAAAGTGACCTCCTATACCATTACCTACTCAATCATGTTATTAGTAATGAGGGGCTATGTGCTACACCCACTTGGTATAATACCCTCTACATCCCTGTACTACTGTACTCTACATCCCTCTACATACTGTACTACATCCCTCATATTTGGTAGGAAAACTCAATACTTGAGCATTCATAAACACATTTGATACGGCTCATGCAGGTTCTGAGCCCCCTTTCTCATCCCCACAGCACCTTTTAGTTATCGGAACCCACTTTATATAGCATCTCTTTTGACTACTCCCAAATGGTCCTCCATCGACTCAGTCAGAAGTCACAGGTGAAGAAGAGTAAATGCTAGTAAATGGTAAATGTTTTTCAACACCTTCAGACCGGGGCTCAAAACCCAGATTGTCCCCAGGACCTAGGAAAATTTTGGAACTTCACAGCAAAACAGTCGCACTGATGAGAAGCTGGCATTTTGCGTGATAACATGCACTGATATCCAAAACCGAAAGGTTGGGACGGTAAGGTGGGTTCATCCCGAAGCGATTGGGACCAAAAAGAGCCCTGTTGGGGGAAAAATTAACTATCCAGAGCGTTTCGAAAAATTTTCATGGATCCACCGAATCATGAGTTCATGGATCCACTGTGGAAGCAGCCGTACCAGGCGAAGGTTTTGCGTGGATCCAGGGTGGAAGCAGCCGGTCTGAACGTGTTAAGTCAGCGCAGGCCTAATAGATGCACTTTGAAGAATTTCTTTTTGCCTTGATGATCTTTCCTGCGGATCGGCAAGTCAAGTAACGGTTCTTATCTCCATGTGAAGCTCAGTCCATGATATGTAGCGGTCATATCAATAGGTGCATGCGCCCCTTTGAGATAAGAATACGATAGTAGAACAATATCCTTGTTGGGGAGAAGTCGAAAACTAAATATTCCTTCCTTGATGAAGCGTTTTTACATACCCGAATATGATCTGAGCGGTGGTTGTCTCTTGGCAGTGGGGCGATTCCCTTTCATTTAGATCCCCAAAACTTGCCTGCTAGTGTTTAAACCTCTTACAAGCAGATACTTACCATCGGATATTACTGATCTCACTCCACTACACCTCCGTTCTTTTTTGGCGGGGAAAGTAGTTTGGGATCGGAGGGGATCTGATCGTGGAAAATCTTCGCAACTCGGGTTGTTTCACCATTACCCGCGCAGGCCACTTCGTGCCTATCAAGATCGTGTCTTTCTCCTAATGTTTTTCTTTTTCTGTCTTTTCATTTTCCAATTCTTCACCTTGAGTTGAGCTATCATCCATTCTGAAGTAATTCGTAGTAAACTCCACCAAACTTGGAATACTACGATTCCCCATACTGACTTGATTTATTACATGAATTGACCGTTGAATGAGAAATCATATTAATCAGAACTACAGCGTTTATCGAATATTCCTGCTTCTCAGATAGCATAATTCTTCAATAATTTGTCATTATACGGAACTCGGAATTGTTTCATGAACGTAACTGATGGAAAATGATGGAAGAAACGAGAACTAGTGAATGGATCTTTTCGGGAGAAAAATTGTAAAATCTGTTTGAAAACCTGATCGGTCAAACTATAGTGGCTTCAACGCATACATAGGCTGTAATAATCCAACCAATAATAAGCATGAGGATTTAATAAAATAGAACAAATACATAGTCTAGGAATGGAGCGAAGAATTATGAGTGTGGAATTTGAAAGAGTGACGAAAAATGGGTATGTACATTTTTTTTAATTTAAATTTTTGCATGCCTAACAACGGGGTTTTAATAAATAACCTTGTTACTTCAGAACGTGGTCCTTGAGGTATGTGGGCGGATTACTGGCTCTTAGAGATCTCCTAGGCCCATTAACGGCAGTGGACGGCGGCGAGGGAGATGAAGTAAGGGAACTCGGCGTGATTGGAAGTTCCGGTGAATCAGAGAGTTCTGATTGGTTAATCTGATGTTCCTCTTTTTGTGAATTGAGAGTACGGTTATTGTTTCCTATTTTTTGTGAAAAATGATAGAATCGTCTTTTCTAGGAGTGAAGTAATTTAGAGAGGCTGTTTTTTTATCCTCCATCTGTTAAGCGAATTAGTGCATAGTCTGGAATCAAGTCCATTTCCTTTACTAACGGGTTATACTTCATTTAATGAACGTGACTTTGTATTAATACCCTCCCAGGATTGGCAAGCCATGAAGGTACGGCTACACTATTTGTTGTGCGAGAGCAAGTCAGTGAATTTGGGTAAATTCGTCGCTAATATAGCTCCCAGATCCAGGGATGGTTCCAGGAACGAAAGATGGGACGAGACGAAGAGACAATAGCACCTACTATGGTAGCCAGAAATGAGCTTTCATCGTTCGAATCAGGGACGAGTAAGGTGAAATGGGTATCAGTTGTTTTGGCAGAATTGTCAAGTTTTTTCATCGACAAAGCCCCACCTTGTTGCAATTAAGGTATACTGAGTCTCGAGCAGAAAATTTCAGACCAGAATGTAACTTCCACAAAATAAGAACTTTCTTCCAGCGGGCTCAAGTCGGATAGCATTGCATCGGATATCATCAACAGTATGAAGCTGAGACGAGTTGTAGGTCTCCGATTTTTTTTTATGAGCCACCTCAATGTAATGGGACCTTGCTACTGCATCGTCTAGAGTCAGAGATGTATTTTCCAACAGTCGCCGACGAAAGTTTGTGAGCAGTAAGTCTGCAATAAAAGCATCCCGAACATGACCGTGTTTGTTCTGCTCGGCCGTCACAGCTGTGAATTCACATTCTTTGGCAAATGCTGTAACGTGAGTTGTTTTTGGCTAGTGGGTGTATATAGAGCAGCTAGTGCATCAATAGCGGCTTCGTACTCAGAGCACTTGCTAATGAACCCATATTCCTTGGGAGATAGAAAATACAAATTTACCTTCAATTTGTCTGGAGCTTTGATTTCAGCTTTTTCGATGATGTATACGTAATTCAAATGCCATTAAAGCCATTCCTACTGCGTAGTGGGTTTGTCTGGGTCCGTGGGAAATTTATCAGGTTTTTAGAGATGGCCCATATCGTTTTATTTTATTAAGTTGTAACAATGAAACATTCAATAGGAATAGTGCATTACTCAAATAAAACTGATACATAGTCTAGGAAGGTAACGAATTATTATGATTACAGGATTTCAGAGAGTGACAACGAATAGGTACGTAGGTACATGTGTGTTTTTTGAGTGCCTAACAATGGCGATATAGTAAACTAGTAATGGAATATACGGCATTCCCCCCTTCTTGATTCAGAATGTTGTCCTTGAGGTGTGCTGGTAGATTCCTGGCTCTCAGAGATCTCCTAGGTCCTTCAACTGCAGTGAACGGCGTACAGCTACATGTGCTGTACAACGGGGTTATTATAAACTGATATTTAAATAAACGACAAAGGCTCTGAATCCTACGACAATTTGGAGAACAAGAATTTAATTTTGTCCACCGAGAATACGGCTATACCCTGTTTCATTACGGAGAATCTTTTTCTGGTCTTATTATACTCCGTTATTCACTTGGAGAGTTCCACCACCCCTTCCAGCCGCCGCACCACCACAAGATACCGTGACGCTTTCGTTGAAAGAAATATACAACTTTTGGACTTTCTCTGCTCCCCTCTTACAGCCATTTACCTCAATAACAGCTCCTAAGTTTCTCTTTCTTGGGGGTCGCCATAACGATTCCGTAAGGCAGTTTGGAACCATTGACGAAGCCCTGGTCAGTCCTATAAAGGCCTCCACCGAATGTCTCCAGTAGTGCCTATAATATCGAACACCTTCATCAATACATTTTATGGAACGGCTTGTTAAAGGGGAGGACGTAACACAAATATACCGGCGTGATTTATTATCATCACCACATTATTTTTGTATTAAAAAAAAAGTCTACCAAGTGGGTGTGACACATAGTTTCCTCGTATCCATAACCCGATTGTATAGATGATCCGATGCATAGTAGTTAATCTCAAAACACCAATCTCTAAGTACTTTTCACTACTCCCATAGGGGACCATCTACACGCTGATGTGGAAAATCCTAGAAAGTTTCATGAAATTCGGAAGAAAGTGTAAGTGAGTAGTTAGATCTGGGGGTTTGAGCTCAGTGTCAAAGGGTAAAGATATGATTGGATCAAACAATTTCTTGGCTTGGCTGGAGTCGAACCCGGGACTCATGGGCGGGAGTCCAATGCGCTACCTCTGAGCTATAATGGGCCTGGTGATGGATCTGAGATTCTCACCTCAGACATGTGAAATTACGCGGGGAAAGAATTGGGAGGGCGACAAATGCACGGCTGTTACAATGATTTTACGTTTAATGTTTAAGGCCTTGATTTTCATCGGGTACCATCTACAACCTAATCCACGTAATCCCTGAAAATTTCATCGAAATCGGGTGGAGAATGTTGAAGTTATGGCTGCTACAAGGGATTCACGTTCGCGCATGCGCATCGGCTACTATCAGTCTGAGAAAAATGATTTTCATGAGAGATCATTTAAACACTAATCTGTAACATCCCTGAAAATTTCATTGAAATCAGATGGAAAATGTAGAAGTTATGGCCGTTACAAGGAAATTCGCGTTTGCGCATGCGCGGTGGCTACTACCAGTCCAAAGGTTGTGACTTCCATAGGGAACCATATGAATACTAATTTGTAACATCCCTAGGAATTATATTGAAATCGGATGGAAATTGTAGAAATTATGGGCGTTACAAGGAATTTACGTTTGCCCATGCGCAGTCGCCTCTATCAGTCCGGGGATGATGATTCTAGACCGACTAGATTCTAGGGGACCGACTAGACACCAACCCGAACAATCTCTCAAAATTACATAGATATCGGACAATAACTTCGTATAGTTTAGCACGTTACAAGGATTTCAAGACAGACACATAGACAGACATACACGGAACCAAAATTGTTCAGAAAGGTCTAAAATGCTAAACGCGAGTGAAAATTTTTATTTTGGAGAACTTTTTTTCTTCCTTGAGAAGGAAAAATAAATCTTCCGCTACCTTGGTAGACTCGGAAGCAAAAAACATTTATATTGGTTATAAGACTAAATTGTGCCCATGAATACGGTATACAACTTTACCTCTGAAATTTACCTACCTGCTTTTTTTCCTCTTTTAGGTGGTTTTTAAATGTGGGAACTGAGGTGCATTACCGAAGGGGTATAGGAAGTCTATTCCAAAACCGTACACTGTCCACCGCAAGAGTGGACCCGGATATTTCTGTGCTGTGTTCAGGAAATTTCTAGATCCATCCAAAATAGTTCAAAAAGGTCTAAAACGCAAAACACGAGTGGAAATTTTGATTTTGGAGAACTTTTTTTTTCATCCTTGAAAAGTGAAAACAATGCTTCCGCTTCCTTGGTAGACTAGGAAGCGGAAAAAAAACAATCTGGTTATGAACAAACTTAGACGTTATTCAACTTGTTTTTGATTGACACTGTTGTATAATTCTCTGCAATCGTGTTACTGTGATTGAGGAGTGATTTAGAGCTGAGAAAAATACGCTGAAAATTGTTACACAATGGTTTATTATTTTTCTATATTGATCTCTGGTCTGCAAAGTCACCAACTATCCAACATGAAGAAAAACAGCGATCGCATTTCGGTCAGGTTAAATGCGAACGGAGATCAGGCCTATTTTGCGATTCACTCTCGTGTTTCTGATTTATCGTACGTCAAACCCTTAAATTCTCGTAGGGAGCGAACGGTTTGTCCTACAGAGCTCCGCGTGGTCTCAAAAAATTCTAAAACTTCTATGAAATCTCAAATTGAAGGAGAAACAATACCTTTATATAAACATTTTTAGAGTTAGGGGCGTTTTCAAAATTTCAAAATTCATTTTGAACCCTTAGAAGTGACCTACATCAACCAAAATCTTCGGGGCACTCCTAGACCCCAAATGGAGCCTACATACCGAATTTCATCAAAATCGGTCAATGCAACCACAATTGCTCAATATTATTACTTGTTGGTTTATTATTTTCAATAATGAACCTTTGGAATCGACCAAGAAGAGAAATTGTTTAACACACACCCTTAAAATTTGTTGGTTTACTTTTCAAGGTACGTAGAATCCAAAAATCGAATGAAAATTTGGCCGTCCGTCCGCCGTGCGCGGCACTTTTCTCACTTAGCATTGACCGATTTTGATTAAATTTGGCATGTATTTTCCATTTTGGGTCTAATTGTGCCCCGGAGATTTTGGTTGATGTAGGTCACTTCAATGGGTCAAAAAATGAATTTCGAATTTTGAAAATGCCCTAACTCTAAAAATTTGATGTAAAGGTATTGTTTTTCCTTCAATTTAAGATTTTATAGAATTTTATGAGACCACGCGTAGCTCTGTACGATAAACCGTTCGCTCCATACGAGAATTTAAGGGTTTGACGTACGATAAATCAGAAACACGAGAGTGAACCGCAAAATAGGCCTGATCTCCGTTCAAATTTAACCTGACCGAAGTGCGATCGCTGTTTTTTCTTCTTGTTGGATGGTTGGTGGCTTTGCAGACCAGTGATCAATATACAAAAAAAGAAACCATTTTGTAATAATTTGCAGCGTTTTTTGTTTAAATTCTTACTACACACACTAAGGTGCATACCCAACTTACATATTTCTCCACATGTCACGCTTTCATTCTGAGTAAACAAAAAAGATTTTAAAAAAAACATAACATAATACATACTATCACAAACTAATCGTTAATTTTCCTGCAAATACTCTCTGATTTACACATACTGATGTCGTTTGTAACCGATGGAAAGACTCTAACGATTCAATTAATTCCTGAGAATAATAAACCAATGCGGTGGCTTCGGAGTTCAGAAATAAAGCCCAGGGTGGAAGGGCCGTAGAAACAGCCAGTACGATGGTAATCCATGAGAGGACGGTTGAAGGAATTCGGATAAAGGAATGTCCTGGTATAGGAAGCACAAAACTTCCTGGAGGAGTAAAACAAGAGAGCCATTGAATGAATTGCTAAGTTGGGGGAGGCTGCGCTGCTTTTATATCCGAGGTCAATACCGCGTTTAGAGCAGGAAGGCTCTTGATATCCTCCATGAATATTTAACTGGGCTAAGCCTGCTCTCTAATTATTTTGGCATAATATGAATATTTCTGGAATGATAGCTGTGTATTTTACTCGGCTCGGACTGGACAGCGAATATATCTGTTCGTTCGTTACAGCGATGTATTAACACGACGGAATGTGTTTGTAATTATCTTGAAATCCTACGTCCACGAGAGGAGAGATATATCCCATCTCTACCATCGGTAAGAGAGGAGGTTGCTATGTAAGAATGTTGTTGACGTGCTTCGGCTTGTATGGAGTTTGAAAACTGACCCAATGTTGGGTGTAAAAATGAAGTGATGATTGTGTGTGTGATGATGTGTGTGTGAAGTTGTGTGTAGTAGTAGAGTGTAAGAATGTATATAACATATACATGTGAAACTCCAAAACAGCAGAACAGATAAATGATGATAGAACAAAGTGATTTGATTCACCTGTAAATTGAGATTGTAGAATATTTATTCATTTTGGTTTATTATTTTGAATAATGAACCTTTGGAATCGACCTAGTAAAAAGAATTCCCCCCCCCCCCCTCAAAATTTGTAGGTACGTTGTGGTAGGTCAAGGTACGTAGAATCCAAAAATTGAATAAAAATCTCCCGTCCGTCTACCGTCCGTCGTACGTGGCACTTTCCTTAGTTCCCATGGACCGATTTTGATGAAATTTGGTACGTCGGCTCCATTTGGGGTCTTGTTGTGCCCAAAGCTTTTTATTGATGTCAATCACTTCAACGGGTTGAAAAATAAGAGCTGAAATTTTCAGAACGCCCTAACTCAAAAAATTTCGATATAAAGGTATTGTTTTTTATAAAGGAATTTTTTTTTCCAGTGTTGAATTTTTAGGATCGAATGAGACCACCCAGAGCTTTGTAGGGCCAACTGTTCGCTACCTATAAGAACTTAAGGGTTGGTCTTTCAATAATTCAGAAACAGGAGTGTGAATCGCAAAAGATGCCTAATCTTCTTTCAAATTTTAGCTGTCCAAAATAATGCTATCGTTGTTTGTTTCTTCGAGTTGTACTCAGTTTTGCGTCCTTAGCACCAGTAGTCAAATTTACTAATGAACGCACCCACAACACCTATTTATTTGAATTAAATTTGAAACGTTCATTTCTTCAAAATAAACTTGATCGTGTAGCGATTGTGTACTTTTAAGATCGTGAAGCAAAAATCATGATTGGCTGGTAGTGGACTTTACCGGCGAGTGAAAAGAAGAAAATTGATAAACTTTTTGTAATAACTTGTAGCGTTTCGGGAATATTATTGGTTCTCGCTTCGTCTGTTTGATTGTGGCAACACATGATTAGATCGGCTGTACCGTTTTTCATAAAACGTGATTTTTTTTTCTCAACATAAACTGAAAGTTTCCGTCCAAGTCGAACTTACAGTTCTGAGTGCTCTTCTTGGGGAGGTTAATTTAGTGAAAAAGATCGTCAAGCATTTCGGTTCTTAGTGACAATCACATGTTTGATGTTTTTAATTTCATTAACCCTTAGGGCGGTTTGATGAATTAGTTGGCTGACAATTTAAAAAAAAAAAGTGAACTCGTTCGTAACTTTTAAACGCAGTCACCAGTTCCAAGCGAATTTAGCTCCGCATTGGATATTTTTGGCGCTTTACACATGAAAATAGAACCTTCTGTTAATTGTTTTCACAATTAAATACGTTTGGGTTTCAAAACAGCTCCCGGGAAAGAACGATCTGTCGCTTCCCTGGAATCGAAAAGAAAGTTTCCATCTAGATTCGTCTCCATCCAATGTTCTTGTAGGGCAATGAACAAGGGATGAATCTTTCAAAAATGGATAAAGTAGCACGTTCCACAGTTTGTAGAGGTACCTAGAGTCCAACAGCCTAAACACCTAAAGTCAAGAAAAAGGAATGTCAATATATTTGGTCAAAATGTTTTATGACCGATGTGTGGCGTAGACATGGCGCACAGGTGCCGAAATGGAAGATTTAGAACAAAACTCCGATTTCATCACCTCTTAGATGAAATTATGATACATGTCCACCCCTAATATCACTAAATATGAAAATTGACTGAAATTTAAAGAGTCTTGCGGGACGACGCTCTTCGGCCACATAACACATGAGTCCTCTTCGGAACCTGCGACGTTCAGTTTCGTCTTGACGCTGCTGCGAAAAATTGCTCCAATTGTCTGCTTCCCATTTTATTCGGGATAAACTTTAACTTATTCCATAAGAAGTCATGAACGAATCATCAGAACTAATTCTGGTCTCCCTTCTGGAAGGCAGCTGATGACGTCGGCGACGCCAGGCTTGGCATTTGAACGAATATTCAATCTGAGATGATTGTTCACTTCACTTATTACTCCAAAAAGTCTTTAAGTTGGGACGAATGATAAATCATAAACACGCGTGTGAATCGAAAATGAATGTTAACCCTCTCCGAATAGAAGTTTCCTTCTCTTTACCAACTAAGAGCCATATTTCATTATGAATGTTAGGACTCTCATAACTCTCAGATAACGATGTGTTGATAGTACCAAGGTACTTTCTGTCGAAATGAAGTTGATAGTAAACTTTGAGCGAAAATATGGTTTGTAGGCACTTTTTTTAGATTTGGATTTATTGGCAAAAACATTAAACACAAAGTACATTTTCCATTTTTTAAATAAAGAACTGCGAGAGATAAAGTAAAATAAATGGTAGGTACTTCATAATACAAAAAAAGGAAAGCAGATATTGCCCACCGAAGAATCCAGGGAACTTGTGCTCTTCGGAGGAGTTCAAACAGGTGATGTTTACTTAGAAATAATAATATTGCTTACAGGTGGCTATAGACTCATAATACAGGAATTGCGATTCACACAAAGTAAATAAAAGTTAGAGAGAGAAAACAAAACGTTTTCAAATGGCACTTATGGTAATACCGTGTTTTTCGCATTGATCTATACAATAGAATAATAAACTATTGTGTAACAACTTGCAGCATTTTTCTTGTTTGAATCGTCATGACGAACTGACAAGCCCGTACTTACAATCGACCAAGTGTTATTATTTGTGGGTTCAAGCTACTTCAAAACGTTCATCATTGACTTAGGGTAAACAGTAGTTGTGTATTTGCGAATCCTGGAAGGACCAAACAGAGTATAAAATACATATCAGGTGAAATCACTGTTACTGACTTCAACAAGAAAGTGTCGCTGAAATATTGTGGTGGGAAAAGGTTTGAAGGTGCGGTGGTTGTTGAATGAAGTCAATGACTGGATGGTTCCTAGAGGGCTACACATCCAATAACGTGAAAATGCCAGGATACCATGAACCTTATTCAGCAAATAACAGTAACAATAATATTAGTGAGTGATAAACCCTAGGATATCGCATCCAGCGGAAGAGGCGGTCCTGGGAATGGGAAATCAAAGAGGGTCCCGTGAGCTTGGGGAAGCAGTCCAGGATAAGGGGCTACTCGAAACGGACAGAACTTTGGTGATTTGAACAGGATTATTGGAAAACGGGGAGATATGTTTGGGGAATCTTATCAAACTTTGCTCGAGTTATAGAAATCATATTGCAGCTGAAGTCAGTGTTGGATTTGACGAATGTCGCGCACGTGGTCTCTATTTATATATTTCATCTAGCAAACTGTCGTGTTTAGGAATGACGGATCATCTTCGATAATTAAATCACTAATATTGTCGATGACAAACACCATGTCCCATACAATATTGATTCCAATCTCTAGGATATCCCGGAAATGGCCAATTTAGAATTCGATTCCACGACAACTTGGACCAATCGAATACTGTTCGTCGTTCTGTAGTTATAGTAACTTCTGTCATAGTTATATGTGCTCTCGGCCTGCTCACATAACCTGGTGATGAGACGAACATACTGAAGAGGTGCAGTGGCTGGTGTTAATTAAAATCCCCCTCAGTCCTTGGATGTAATCCAGGTACTTGAAATACTCCTCCTCCGTTCGATAAGACCTCGTCATCAAAGATGCTGACGCCCGTGTTGATCTCGAGAACCTTTGATACCCCAAACGTCTCTCTCTCTACCACCATTTCAACGGCGAACACCTTCAACGCACACAAGTGCCAATCCAAACCGTTCTCATCATGCAAACATCTTTTGCCTTCCCTTTCTCAACTTGTGTCCATTTTTTT